>JAJAGP010002992.1:0-89048 GCA_025084515.1 Ancistrus triradiatus
TCCATGGGAACCCTGTGGACCCCGGCTGGGCACTGGGGCCCCTGGGTGGGCCAATGACCTTAACACAGTCAGATTTTCACCTATTGCCACGAAATTTGGCAGTCTTGGTCCCGGGTGCAATCTGAGGTGACATGTGATGCCCATTGGACCCCTCTGGACTCCGGTGGGCACTGGGGCCCCTGGGTGGGCCAATGACCGTAACTCAGTCAGTTTTCGACTTACGGCCACGAAATTTGGCAGTCTTGGTCCCGGGTGCAATCTGAGGTGACATCTGATGCCCATGGGACCCCTCTGGACCCCGGCTGGGCACTGGGGCCTTGGGTGGGCCAATGATTGTAACTCAGTCAGTTTTCGACCTACAGCCATGAAACTTGGCAGGCTTGGTCCCGGGAGCAATCTGAGGTGATATGTGATGCCCATTGGACCCCTCTGGACCCCGGCTGGGCACTGGGGCGCCTGGGTGGGCCAATGACTGTAACTCATTTTGTTTTCGACCTTCGGCCACGAAATTCTGCAAGCTTGGTCCGGGTTGCAATCTGAGGTGACCTGTGATGCCCATGGGGCCCCTGTACACCCGAGGTGAGCACTCAGCCCCTGGGTGGGCCAATGACTGTAACTCAACAAGTTGTCGACCTACGGCTACAAAATTCGGCAAGCTTGTTCCCAGGTGCAATCTGAGGTGATATGTGATGCCCATTGGGCCCTGTAGACCCCAGGTTTGCACTGGGGCCCCTGGGTGGTCCAACTACCCTAACTCAGTCAGTTTTTAACCTACGGCCACAAAATTTGGCATGCTTGGTTCCGGGTGCAATCTGAGGTGACTTGATGCATGGGCCCCGCAAAGTCTGAATTTTCCTATAGTAAATGAATGGGCCAAAAGTTACTGAATCATAACTCAGTCAGTTTTCGACCTACGGCCAATAAATTCGTCAAGCTTGGTCCCGGGTGCAATCTGAGGTGAACTGTGATACCCAAGGGGCCCCTGTAAATCGGGTGGGCACTGGGGCCCCTTGGTGGGCCAATGACTGTAACTCAGTCAGTTTCCAACCTATGGCCACGAAATTTGGCAAGCTTGGTCCCGGGTGCAATCTGAGGTGACCTGTGATGCTCATGGGGCTCCTGTAGACCCCGGATGGGCACTGGGGCCCCTGGGTAAGCCAATGACCGTAACTCTGTCAGTTGTCGATTTACGGCCACAAAATTCAGCAGGCTTGGTCCCGGGTGCAATCTGAGGTGATAAGTGATGGTCATGGGGACCCTGTGGACACCGGCTGGGCACTGGGGACCCTTGGTGGGCCAATGACCATAACTCAGTCAGTTTTTGACCTACGGACACGAAATTCAGCAAACTTGATCCCGGGTGCAATCTGAGGTGACATGTGATGCCCTTGGCGCCTCTGTAGACCCCGGGTGGGCACTGGGACCCCTGGGTGGGCCAATGACTGTAACTCAGTCAGTTATCGATCTACGGCCACAAGATTTGGCAAACTTGATCCCGGGTGCAATCTGAGGTGATGTGATGCCCATGGGGCACCTATGGACCCCCAGGTGGGCACTGGGGCCCCTGGGTGGGCCAATGACTGTAACTCAGACCTACGGCCACGAAATTCGGCAAGCTTGATCCCGGGTGCAATCTGAGGTGACATGTGACACCCATGGGGCCCCTATGGACCCCGGGTGGGCACTGGGGCCACTCGGGGGGCCAATAACTGTAAGTCATTTTGTTTTCGACCTACGGCCACGAAATTCGGCAAGCTTGGTCCCGGGTGCAAACTAAGGTGACCTGTGATGCCAGTGGGGCCCCTATGGACCCTGCTTGTGCACTGCGGCACCTGGGTGGGCAAATGACCGTAACTCAGTCAGTTTTTGACCTACGGCCATGAAATTTCACAAGCTTGGTCCCGGGTACAATCTGAGGTGACATGTGATGCCCCTGGGGCCCCTGTGGACCCCGGGTGGGCACTGGGGCCCCTGGGTGGGCCAATGACCGTAACACAGTCAGTTTTTTGACCTACGGCCACAAAATTCGGCAGGTTTGGTCCCCGGTGCAATCTGAGGCAATATGTGATGCCCATTGGGCCCCGCCGTCCAGGGCATCATCTTGGTGTGGGCTGCACAGGATGCCGACACACAAACTCACATGCACACAAATACAATTGCTGTCATCAGCATTAACCATGCATTTACTGGCCAGATTTCTTATGTTGATGTAATTGATGACTTTGTATCAAAGAAAGGAAGAAAGATCAGTACTAGTAAACATACAGTTTTGATGTCCCTCTGACAGGAAGTGAGAACTCTTAACCCCACTCAAGGTGTTACCAACCATAGTTGCCATAGTAACCTGACCTTTAGGACCTGACCCCAACTCTGCTGACCACATGAAAGGTAGTGACTTTGGTGGGATCAAGTTTCACAACAACAACTAGTATAAGCAGGAACATCCAGTGTTTACACATTTGCAGACTGATAAAACATTTATTTTATTACTTATTAAATTAATTAAATTAAATTAATGGAATTAAAATTTGTAATTCCATTGTCGCAAATTGGATGGTTAAAACAAATTAAAACTGCTCCCTATACATGCGTTTGTTATGATGGCATTTTCTAAGTGGTAGAACCCAACAAAGGGCTGTGTATTTTTCATTCCATTACAAACAAATTCTATTTCATTACATAAAAAAAATCAATGTATATCATACCTTGAGTGTGACATGACTACCTGGCCTGGAAATATTTAAGACTGAGTTTACTGAAAACTATTTTAATCATAATATCTTATATAATATTTTATGTACAGTTTGCAGAATAAAATAGGATTTCACCAATCCATTACTCCAAATTCTTACAGTAAATATGTCTGAAATCATGAGTACCAGAATCGGTAATAGTCAAGAATATAGTAGAGTGATTTGATAACAATTTGATTTGCTTACATTATTTGACTTCAAAAAGTGATGTATATAGAACTTAAAAGACATTTTACATATGTTTGGCGTACCATTATTTCAAATTCCCACAATAAAACACCTAAATTCTAACAAGCACATGAGAAAGTGTTGAAAAAATATAGTATATATTACATTTCAATAAATTTTTATAGCTATGCAACAACATTTGATCGACCAGTATATACAGTGGGACATAAAAGTATTTAGTCAGCCAATATTGTGTAAGTTCTCCTACTTAAAAAGATTAAAAAGGTCTGTAATGTTCATCAAAGTACACTTCAACTATGAGAGACAAAATGAGAAAAAAAATCCAGGAAATCACGTTGTAGGATTCTTAGAGAATCGAATTGTAAATCATGGTAGAAAATAAGTATTTGGTCACTCACAAAGAAGCAAGATTTCTGGCTCTCACAGACCTGTAACTTCTTCTTTTAGAAGGTCTTCTGTCCTCCACTCGTTATCTGTATTAATGGCACCTGTTTGACCTCATTATCTGTATAAAAGACACTTGTTGACAGCCTCAAGCGGTCAGACTCCAAATTCAACCATAGCCAAGACCAAAGAGCTGTTGAAGGACACCAGGAAGAAAATTGTAGACCTGCCCCAGGCTGGGAAGAGTGAATCTACAATAGCCAAGCAAGTTAGTGTCAATAAATCAACTGTGGGAGCAATTGTAAGAAAATGGAAGACATATAAGACCATTGATAATCTCCCTCGATCTGGGGCCCCATGCAAGATTTCATCCCATCGGGTCAAAATGATCATGAGAACAGTGAGCAAAGATCCCAGAACTACACGGAGGGACCTGATGAATGACCTGCAGAGAGCTGGGGACCAAAGTAACAAAGGCTACCATTAGTAACACACTATGCCGAGAGGGACTCAGATCCTGCAGTGCCAGGCATGTCCCCCTGCTTAAGCAAGTACATGTCCAGGCCTGTCTGAAGTTTGCCAGAGAGCATATGGATGATCCAGAAGAGGATTGGGAGAATATCATGTGGTCAGATGAAACCAAAATAGAACTTTTTGGTAAAAACTCAACTCGTTGTATTTGGAGGAAGAAGAATGCTGAGCATGTGCTGTGCATCCCAAGAACACCATACCTACTGTGAAGCATGGGGGTGGAAACATCATGCTTTGGGGCTGTTTTTCTGCAAAGGGGTCAGGATGACTGATCCGTGTTAAGGGAAGAATGAACAAAGCCATGTATCATGAGATTTTAAGCCAAAACCTCCTTCATCTCTGCTCTAGAGATAATCTGCATGGAGGAATGGGCCAAAATACCAGCTACAGTGTGTGCAAACCTCGTGAAGACTTACAGGAAATGTTTGATCTCTGTCATTGCCAACAAAGGTTATGTTACAAAGTATTGAGTTGAACTTTTGTTATTGACCAAATACTTATTTTCCACTATGATTTACAAGTAAATTCTTTAAAAATCCTACAATGTGATTTCCTGAATTTGTTTTTCTGATTTTGTCTCTCATAGTTGAAGTGTACCTATGATGAAACTTACAGACCTCTCTCATCTTTCTAAGTAGGAGAACTTGCACAATCAGTGGCTGACTAAATATTTTTTTGCCTAACTGTATAGTCATATACAATATATTATATTGTGTATATATAATAATAATCAGCAGCTGCAGCAGCAGCATAATAGTTATAAAAGTTAAACCTATAGGCTACAAACACAGAGCGAGTGCAGTGGTTTAAAGCAAAGCCTTTATTAAATAGCATAATTATAAACATTCGGAAATTAAAATAAACATATCAAATGCACAACACATGAAGTATTTAAAAAATAGTTCAGTAAACCATAGTTCTACAATACAATATTTCATCATTCAGGTTTATGTGAAGACGTCTGTATTCTAATTTGTAAATGATCATAAAACCTGGAGTTATATAAAAATAAATCCCATATTTTGCAGAAATTATCTGAAAGAAATGCACGGAGTCTGTATGTTAAGTGGTTTAAGTTAAATGTTTTAAAAGTGTAGTGCATATGATCCATGTAAACCTTGCCACTATACTGATTGTCGCATAACGCAATCGGGGCGGTTATCCACCGTCGTGTAACACTGTACTGTAATGTAAGCCAAGCCACTGCGATAACTGTCATGCACCGCTAGGGGTTGCTTTTCATACTGTCACTGGATACTGTCATGGGCATTGTCATGTAAACCAACCCACTGCAGTATCTGCCATGTACTGCTAGGGGGCGCTTGTTACAGTGGCACGTGCCACTGTAATGGGCATTGTCATGTAAACCAAGCCACTGCAGTAACTGTCAAGTACCGCTAGGGCTGCTGTGCTACTGTTATGCGCCACTGTCATGTAGAAAGAGCCAATGGCATGTGAAACGTCACGGTACAGTACACTCCACGGCTTTAACCCCCTCTTCAAAACTGTGAGTTAGTATTTGATTCTAGGAAATATACACGCTGTTATAATTAAAACATTTAGAGTGACATTTAGAGAGGTAAAAATGCAGCTTGGAGGAAATGTATTTTTGGGAACAAATTTCTTCTTCCAAAAGCAGCATTTTGGGGTTGCTAAGTCTCCAAATCTTCTGTACAAATACCCAGACAGCATGGATACGTCACCAAGATATTGGACTTATTATTTTTTCTATTTTCTAATTTCTGTTTTTGGATGTTGTTCAGAAATCATCCACCAGTTGGAATCGCAGTTTGACAAAGATGTGGACTCGAGTCACATGACTTGGACTTAAGTGTGACTTGAGTCCCAAATTTGATGACTTGAGACTCGACTTGACAAAATCAAAGTCTTTACCATCAGTGACTTGGAACTGGATTTGGGCTTTAAGACTTGAAAAGACTTGAAAACCTCCACAAACCCATTTTATTAACATAACGATTTATTTCAATTCATTAATGTCACAGGTACCTCCGGCTCGATGCTAGTGGTCAGCGTTGAGCTGCTTTTGCCGGCGGCATCTGTGGCATTTTCTGTGATCAGTCGCTCCGTCAGTAAGGCGGCTGATTACAGCTAATGATCCTCACCTGCTTCCTCTGGCTATTTAAGCGCTTTGCTGGTGGAAGCAAGTGTGGGATCATTCGTCTCCACTCCTGACACGCTTCGTAAGCCCCGATCCTCGCTCGGGCATCGTAATAAGGACTCTCTGACAGATCATGCCGTTGAGACCTCACCAGTCTCATCCCTGCGCACTTTTTAGAGCCCCAGCGCTTCTCCCTTTATTTCTGGTTTTTGTTTCTTCGGCTTTTATTTATTTCTAGGGTTCAGCGGACAGTCTGCGCTCGTGAAGGAGCGTACGATTTTGTAGCGTCGTGAGACGCGAGGTAAGACCTTCGTAGGGCCATAGGTAGGTTAGGTTAAGTTATTATTACGTTCGGTTTATTTCTTTTTTCACTCCCTATTTACCTGCTCCCTTCCCCGCGCTCTCGTGGCGCTACAAGCCGCCCCCTTCCCTGCTTGTCTGCAGAGCTGCTAACGCAGCCTGAGTGTGCGTGTGTGCGCTCAGCGGTGACGTCAGCCAGAGGGAATTCCCCCCTCCTGCTCTCTCCTCTTTCTCCCACTCCCCTTTTTTAGCGCGCCGGTGACGTCTCTGTGTGTGTGTGTGTGTGTGTGTGTGTGTGTGTGTGTGTGTGTGCAGCTCGCATATTCACTGCCTTTTGCATACACACACAGGATCTCACCCTATCCTTGGTTGTTTTTTCAGTTGCGTTTATTTAATTCAGTTCATTCGTTTTATTCCTTTTCAGTTCATTCAGAAAATACCGGAGCCTTTGCTCTGCCTCCCTGCCATTCTCCGGCTTGTTCTCGCTGGGTGACGTCAGTGTGTGCGTGTGTGTGTGTGTGTGTATGTGAGCTTTCCCTCACACACGCTGGAGATTGGCTGTTGTTTGGTTATTTGTTCGGTTTAACCTCAGTGGTCTGGTGGTGCGATCGGTTAATCCACTGATCACCGACGCAGTCGACCTGGGTTCGTTCCCCAGCCACTGGAGTGGCTTTCTTTATTTAGTTTCTTAGTCATTTGTTCTTTATTGCTCTTTGCTTCATTTCTTTATGTCATTTCAGTTCGATAAAACCATCTGGAGCTAACTGCATTTGGGTCCCATCTCCTTCTTATTTAATTTTGACGATTCGCCATCGTTTTGATATGGCGAACCATAACAGAATGATCCCACCAGCCAGGGGACCCAGCGTTATCTCCTGGACCTCCAATATGGAGGTCCCCAGATGCCGCAAATGGAAGGGGTTTCGTTACTCGGGTCACCACTGGCCCTGGGGGCGCCCCTCAGCGTCTAGGCCACAGATTTTTCTTATCCTCATGCTAAGGATTCTTCTTGTCCTCATGCTGAGGATTTTTCTTATCCTCATGCTGAGGAGTTTTCATACCCTCATGCCAAGGATCTCTTCTATCCTGACCCTCCCATGTTGCCCAGCCCTCGCCGCCGTCACCGTCGCCATCCTGATGGGCCTCGGATGGATTTGATTAGCGGCGTCATCCATCCGGACCCTCAGCCACTTGTTCCTGCTCTCAAACCTATGACCATTTTTAACATTGAACAAGGATCTGCAGATGTGCAGGAATTTGTGGCTGTATTTCAGGCCCTGGCCACTGCCAGTGACTTTGATGGACTGGAGCTCATGGGGCCCTTTAGGTCAGGGCTGAATGATGATGTGGACATTGAACTGTGCTTCATCCCACCTGCCTCTTCCTTTGACCACCTGATCAAGTTGGCCAAATTGGCGGAGACCCGCCTCGATCAGCATGCGAGGAAGAAGGCGGATAGTATTCTTTAAGGCTCAAGTCCACCCAGTCCCATGCCAGGGACTTTAGTGCCACCTAGCCCCATTCACGAGTGCATTGAACGCTCGAGCTGGCAGAGCTAACTTTGAACCTGGGCTCGTCGCGCACCCATGCTCCGCACCTGGGCAGTCAGACCCCGTGCCTGAGCATTTGGCACCCTCTAGCCCTGTACTTGGGTTCGCCGTGCAAGTTGGTCCCGTGTTTGAGCAGAAAGACTCCACGGTAAGGTATTTAGCTCCGCCTAGCACCGTTCACGAGCGCACCGCATGCTCAAGCTGGGAGAGAGAGCATACAGCACCCTCCAGTGGTGAACCTGAGCTCGCCGCGCTCTGACACTCTGCACCAGGGCAGTTAGACCCTGTGCCTGAGCCTATGGTGCCCCCTGGTCCTGTACCTGGGCTCGCCGCGCACTCAAGCCCCGTGTTGAGCTCCACGGAGAGGCACTGGGCACCGCCCAGCCCCGTACAGGAGCCTTTTGCACCTCCAAGACCAGCGTCTGAGCAAGACAGCACTGCCCCTGGGATCCTTGACCTTAAACAAGGCTCCAGGTCGGTCTTGGAGTTTGTGGGGGACTTCAATAGCTTAGCCGGCCCCTCCGGGTTTAATGATCGGGCCTTAATGGCCCACTTCGGGTCTCAGCGAGGAAGTGCAGGACGAGCTTGACCGACTCGAGTCGCCTTCCTCCATTCATGAGCTGTATGACCTGGCCCTGGAGGCCGAGTTTCACCTCCTTCAGCCCAGAAGGAGGTCTGTTAAGGTCCATGAGATCCAGCCCACTTCGGGACCGCCCGCTGAGGTCCAGCCCGCAATGGGACTGTCTGCTCTGTTGGAGCAGCTCTCGGCCGGGACTGTGTTATTAAAGCAGCTCTTTGCGCCGCATAGCCCCGTTCAGGACTGCACTGAGCGGTTAAATTCAGAAACTGAGCCAACTAGCTCGACACTTGGGCAGTCCCGTGTTTGTGCAGAAAGACTTCACGGTTGGACAGTTAGCGCCGCCTGGCCCCTTACAGGAGCCCATTGCACCCACAAGCCCCGTGTATAAGCACTCCGGCTCCACGGAGAGGCTTGTAGCGCCGCTTAGCCACGTTCAGGAGCACGCTGAGTCATTGAGCTCCAGAGACAAGCACTCAGCGTCTTTTCGCTCTGAATCTTGGTTTGCCACGTACTTAAGCTCCGCACCAGGGCAGGTAGACCCTGTGCCTGAGCGTATGGCGTCCTCTAGCCCTGTGGTTGGGCCCGTCGCGTATTCTAGCCCCGTGTTTGAGCAGATAGACTCCACGGTGAGGCACTTAGCGCTGCCTGGCCCCGTACAGGAGCCCGTAGCGCCTCCAAGTCCCGCGTCTGAGCAAGACAGCTCCACGCCTGGGTACTTTGCGCACCGGTTGTTGCCACCGACCCCTGCGCCTCGATCAAACAGACCATTGCCTGCACCACGGTCTTTAGCTCCGATCCCTGTGGCCCGGTCGTGCGATCCAATTCCTCGCGCCGAGATGACCCCTCGGCCATGGGTGAGTTCTCCGAGCACCCTTGGGATCCTTGATCTCAGACAGGGTTCCAGGTCAGTCTTGGTCGGTTTGTGGGGGAATTCAATGGCTTAGCTGGCCCCTCCGGGTTTAATGATCGGGCCTTAATGACCCACTTTACTTTGGCTCTCAACAATGAAGTGCAGGACGAGCTTGATCGACTCGAGCCGCCTTCCTCCATTCATGAGCTGTATGACCTGGACTTGGAGGCCGAGTTTCGCCTCCTGCAGGCCAGGAGGAGGTCTGTTAAGGTCCTTGAGATCCAGTCCACTTTGGGACCGCCTGCTGAGGTCCACCCTGCGTCGGGACTGTCTGCTCTGGTGGAGCAGCTCTTGGCCGGGACTGCTTTAGTAAAGCAGCTCTTTGCGCCACATAACCCCGTTCAGGAGTGCGCTGAGCCATTAACTTCTGAAACTGAGCAGCCAGTTCCCCCAGCGGTAAACCTGGGCTCGCCGTGCTTTCAAGCTCTGCACCAGTGCAGTCAGACCCCTGCATATGGCGCCAGCATATGGCGGCCTCTGGCCCTGCACCTGGGCCCGCCGCGCTTGCCAGCCCCGTGTTTGAGCACAGAGACTCCACGGTGAGGCAGTTCGCGCCGCCTGGCCCCATACAGGAGCCTTATGCGTCTTTAAGCCCTGTGTTCGAGCACAAAGGCTCCACGGAGAGGCTTACAGCGCCGCCTAGTCCCATTCACGGGCGCACTAAACGCTCAAGCTGGAGGGGTGAGCGCACAGCGCCCCCCAGCGGTGAACCTGGGCTCACCGCGCTTTCAAGCTCCGCATCAGGGCAGTCAGACCCCGTGCCTGAGCCTATGGCACTCCCTGGCCCTGTGCCTGGGCCCGCCGCACTCGCAAGTCCCGTGTTCGAGCGCAGAGACTCCACGGTGAGGCAGTTGGCGCCGCCTGGCCCCGTACAGGAGCCCCTTGCGCACCTGAACTCTGCACCTGGGCAGTCAGTCCCCATACCTGAGTCCATAGCACCGTTGAGTCGCGAACCTGAGCGGCCCAACTCTTTTTCAGCTCTTGCCCAGCCTGATGACCCATTACCTGGGCTCTCCCTGCCTTCTGGCCCCGTGTTGGAGCATGAACGCTCCACGGTCGAGCCTCTGCCGCCACTCGGCCCCGTGCAGGAATGAGTAGGCATCCTCCTATTGCCTGCCCTGTCCTCCCACTTGGCCCTTGTTCCGAGGCTCGCCCCGCTTCCCTGGGCATCCCTTTGTGCCAGATGCTCAACCCTGAGCGTGTCCGGCAAGCCAGAGGCTCCTGGATGGACTCTTGCGGGCATCTGGACGACGCCCTTGGGGGGGGGGTGTACTGTCACAGGTGCCTCTGTCTCGACGCTAGTGGTCAGCGTTGAGCTGCTTTTGCCGGCGGCATCTGTGGCATTTTCTGTGATCAGTCGCTCCGTCAGTAAGGCGGCTGATTACAGCTAATGATGCTCACCTGCTTCCTCTGGCTATATAAGCACTTTGTCGGTGGAAGCAAGTGTGGGATCATTCGTCTCCACTCCCGACACGCTTCGTAAGCCCCAATCCTCACTCGGGCATTGTAATAAGGACTTGCTGGCAGAACGTGCCATTGAGACCTCACCAGTCTCATCCCTGTGCTCTTTTTAGAGCCCCTGTGCTTCTCGCTTTATTTCCGGTTTTTGTTTCTTAGGCTTTTATTTATTTCTAGGGTTCAGCGGACAATCTCCGCTCACGAAGGAGCGTACAATTTCGAGGTAAGACCTTCGTAGGGCCATAGGTAGGTTAGGTTAAGTAATTATTATGTTCGGTTTATTTCTTTTTTCGCTCCCTATTTACCTGCTTCCTTCCCCGCGCTCTTGTGGCGCTACAAGCCACCCCCCTTCCCTGTTTGTCTGCAGAGCTGCTGATGCAGCCTGTGTGCGCGTGTGTGTGCTCAGCGGTGACGTCAGCCAGAGGGAATTCCCCCCTCCTGCTCTCTCCTCTTTCTCCTGCTCCTCTTTTCTAGCGCACCGGTGACGTCTCTGTGTGTGTGTGTGTGTGTGTGTGTGTGTGCAGCTCACATATTCACTGCCTTTTGCATACACACACAGGATCTCACCCTATCCTTGGTTGTTTTTTCAGTTGCATTTATTTAATTCAGTTCATTCGTTTTATTCCTGTTCAGTTCATAAAACCATCTGGAGCTAACTGCATTTGGGTCCCATCTCCTTCTTATTTAATTTTGACGATTCGCCATCGTTTTGATATGGCAAACCGTAACAAGTGTTAAAATAATTTACTGAACACACACGGTAGTCCGCTGTGTGAGTGTCTGGAAGTGTGTTAACACTGGCTGATGTCTATTATCATTGTTTGCGTCAAGCCTATTTTGGTTTCAGCAATCAACCTGGCATGGAAGAGGATTTGAACTTCAAATCATTGTTTGTCCAAAACCTCCATCCTACTACCAGTTACTATCTAGGCGTCTCAGCTTGCCCATGCACGTTAAACAGTAGAGAATTGCGTGACTTAGCAGTAAAGGGATTTGTTAAATATCAGCAAACTGCCCATAAACAGGTAGACCCTCCTAGCGTGCTAAGTATTGATACCACCTTTTTGCCTTTAAAACAGAAAGGAACCAGTCCAGCACAGGATTCCAATCAAGCCCAGGGCTTGAACAAGGGACCAGGAATCTCTCGGTCCCCACAAAACAGGCATCGCAGGCATCCCAAACAGTGGTCGAAGCGTAATCAAGACCCTGCGAATTCAGACACCGGTCAGCATTCCCTAAGGTATCGCCACAATCGGCCTCCTCCTGATCAAAGCAAAGTTGGATGTGCCTCATGGTCCAATCGTCCCTGGGGCAACCCAAGACGACCTTTATCTCCTCAGTACACTACTGAGAACAGGGTTAGAACAAACCCGAGCCAAGAAAAAGGTTACAGCAAAAAGAGTAGGGCAGGAAACAAATCTAAAATGGTCAAAATCAGTCAGGAAGACTTAGCAGCCCTTAAAAGAATAGTAGATAAGCTGTGCCAAATTGATAGCCAGGAAGCATATCTGTCCCCTCTCACCTCTGCTCCCCTTAAATCACCTGTCCAGCCTTTAAGCCATGTTGAGACAGAGGAGGATTGCTCCTCCAGGTCTGATGGGAATAAACCTGCAGTACCAGGTCTCATACAGACTCCTGTCATACAGGTGGATATACCTGATCAGCCTCCACAGGGGGTGAGAAACTGATTTCCCCTAGTGCTGTGTTAGTAGTCCAGTCAGACCCCAAAGGAAACGATCTTCAGGAGGATGGGCCAACCATCCCCGAAGAACCGTCTTCTTACAAATTCCTAGGTCACTTAACTGAGAAGGGCGTTGCACGAAAATGTTACATTTCTACCACCCTCGAGCATGGTGTCACACACGATGCTATTTTAGACACGGCCTCCGACATCACCTTAATGTCAGCGAACCTTTTCAATCGGGTGAGGGCTACCGCCCACCAAGCTAACCGAGAACTGCAGTTGCACACCTGCTCTCTCAACATCCAGCCATACTCTCACACTGGCATTACCGTACAGTCAATGGCCCTGGTCCACCTCACTATTAGACCGATGAGTGTGATTCACCCCATACATGTGTCTTCGCTCGAAACTGTCCCGTTTCTCCTCGGCAAAGATCTCCTAAACCGGTTCGAACCCGTAATTGACTTTAAGTGTTTAAAATTTTGGGCCCAGGTCCATGAACCTCTGCCCATCTCTTACCCACTTGATGTGAGATCGCAATGTCATGTAGCCAGAACTACTAGTTCTACATCTAAAAATTCGTTGAGCATACAGGGTACGATTGATAATGAACAATGGGAGTCGTCTGACTTTACGTCAGAGCCTTCCTGGCCCTAGGGCAAGCCACTGGAACAACGAGATACCTTCGTGTGTTCTCTGACCATACCTGAAACAGCTTCGGCATCAACAAAATTCGATTCAGGGGGGTCAATGACAGCACCGCCTGAACTAAATAGGAAACCGAACCCTGAACTTGAACCTCAAATTGAGCTAGTACCAAACAAAACTGACACCCTACAAAGTGATCAAAAGCGCGAGAAACACAGGGAGATCCTTATCAAGAATCGCAACTCACTCACTCAAAATTCCGTAGACTTTGGACTAACCACACATCCCGCTTATGTGTGTCCATACAAAATTCCGTACAAAATTCAGTTAGCATCGTATGAGCCAGTGCAGGAAATCATTGACAAACGTTCAGAAAAGGGTTTGAAAAAGGGCATCATCCGACCCTGTAATAGCACCTGCCCCGCTCCTATCTGGCCAGTGATAAAGCCTAATGACGCGTGGCGATTAATGATTGACTACCTTTACCCTAGTGGGGGGTGCACCAAACAACCTCCATTGTTAGGGGACCCCCTCCTCAAAGTTTGGATTACGATCCTCCCTTTTACCAACACGTGCTTATTACTGGTCAGTTGTCCTTTTGGCTTTGGCAATTAGTATTGGTCTATATCTCATAACCTGCAGAGCTGCATACCTGTACCTCAGACCACCCCAAGAGTTGCAAGGCAAGACAAGTGCCTACTCAGACAGATACCAATAACGTTCAAGAAGCCCTAAAGAGGGTTTTCAACCATCTCTCTAGAAGTAAAAGAATAACTTTCTATGTGATGCTACACCCCACTCACCTAGGTCAAATTTAGGCTCCACATTACATTCTTTCTCGAACCATCAGGGGGGACCCAGATTAAGACATAAAAGTGGTATTGCTTGCTTGTCACCTGTCATCCACAGCTATCATCGCCTGAAGATGGACGAAGTCTGCTGTAGCACCAACTTCATCCACAGGGCGGAATGTAGCGTGATCACTGTATCTCCCTCTCTTTACCTTCTTCCCCCAAGTTCATAAAACTTTACGACGACATTTTCGAAAAATTGCAAAAAGGCCCCTTTGGACAGGATCTTACTCCTCCACCAGTGGAAGGCCGAACATCTGGACAAGACTCTGGCTTAACGGGCCAGATAAACAACCTTTTTTCTCAAAACAACAGAAGAAGCTTAAGACATGGCCAAGCCCAGATAACCTGTGCATCTCGCCATCATAAAATAAACCAATGTGTGGTTTTAAAAGGAATTCTGACAAGTCCACCCTAGACTCACCCTTCCCAAGAGGGATCTCCTCCAATTTCTCCAAAGGAAAGCAAACACGCTTCCACCTCAGTTACGTTTATGACCTCTCAGCCTGGCGCCAGAAAGACACCTACAAATATAAAACAAACACTGACCCTATGCTAGCGTCTAAGGCCCTACCTTACTGGACAGTCTCCTAATTGCTCCCGTCTGAAAGTCTTCAAACTCACAGACGTACCTTTGTCCCTAAACAGGCTCAAAAAACAGCGTCCAAACAATATCCAAGCTGAGTGAGGGCTGAGTCCGCTGAAAGGTGAATGGTGTGGCACTGTGTGAGCCCAAAAGTGTGTTTAAATAGGCTCTCCAACAGGTGTCGCCAGTTACATGATTAATGCTCGGCAAGGGCTGATGCATGCGCAATCACGCTGGATTCACTCGGCGAGAGGTGGGGTCAACACGTGACCCACGATAAGAACTAAATCAATCTAAGACAATTTGCTTAACACATTTAAAACTGTAAGCAGACTGCATTTTGTTCGCTCCATTACCTCAGGGTTGAATTTTGTGTGTCTCCAAATATGTAGCTAATGCACTGAATTTATTTTAAGCCATTTGGTTTGTTACATTGTCGGTATTGCTGGTTGACTGCACTGGCTGATAGCACACTACAACAACCCCATTTGGCATTTGGTGATTTGAATAGGACATGAAGTTTAAAACTTGGGACTTGACTTGAGACTTGTCTGTATTGATTTGGGACTTGACGCAGATTTGTTTGTATTGACTTGGGACTTCTCTGTCTTGACTTGGGATTTGACTCGAACTTGAGTGTCAAGACTTGAGACTTACTTAGTGACTTGTTCCCACCTCTGCAGTCTAAAACGAGAGCAGAATAGTCATTGTAACCATGTCAAAACAGCCTTTACAAAACAGCCTGAAGAAATGCACACACTGTAAAATGGACACAAAATTACACAATCATGTTTACTTAAATAGTTTAAATATCATTTTTCTAAACTATAATATCTCAATCTCATTATTTATCATCATAAGACAAAGCATGTGCTAGAACTGACATGACCATCCCAGTCCTATGATGTAAATATTAAAGAGAATCTGTGAGCGAGGTGAAGATCTGGAGTCTGGAGGATCTGGTGAAATGCTCTATTCTCACCATGCTTTGTAGTAAATGCAAATGCAATTTCTCAGACTTTTTTTTCCTTAGAACAAATTGATTTAAAATGAATGCAGCCATCATAAATGCTGAAAGCTAACATAACAAACTAGATGGCGAAAGTTCGTGGACGAACTTTGAGGTTGGCTTGAAAAAGCGCCGTTACCCGTGGGCCTAAAAGGCATCACATGTCACCTCAGATTGCACCCGGGACCAAGCCTGCCAAATTTTGTGGCCAAAGGTCAAAAACTGATTGAGTTATGGCCATTGGCCCACCCAGGGGCCCCAGTGCCCCACCAGGGTGCACAGAGGCCCCGTGGGCATGACATGTCACCTCAAATTGCACCCAGGACCAAGCCTGCCAAATTTTGTGGCAGTAGTTCAAAAAGAGGTGTCAGTTTTGTGGCCATAGTTTGAGGTTGTGAGTTACAGTCACTGGCCCAGCCAGAGGCCCCAGTGCCCAATTGGCGTTCAGAGGGGTCCAATGGGCATCACATGTCACCTCAGATTGCACCCGAGACCAAGCCTGGCAGATTTTGTGGCAGTAAGTCGAAAACTGACTGAGTTATGGTCATTGGCCCACCCAGGGGCCCCAGTGCCCACCCAAGGTCTACAGGGGCCCCATGGGCATCACATGCCACCTCACATTGCACCCGCAATCAAACCTGCCAAATTTCATGGCCGTAGGTCGAAAACGAATGAGTTAATGTCATTGGCCCACCCAGGGACCCCATTGCCCACCCGGGGTTTACAGGGACCCCATGGGCATCACATTTCACCTCAGATTGCACCCAGGACTAAGCCTGCCGAATTTCGTGACCAGAGGTCGAAAACTGACTGAGTTGGGGTCATTGGCCCACCCAGGGACCCCATTGCCCACCCGAGGTCTACAGTGGCAACGTGGACATCACATATCACCTCAGATTGCACCCGGGATCAAGCCTGCCAAATTTCGTGGCCGTAGGTCGAAAACTCACTGAGTTACGGTCATTGGCCCACCCAGGGGCCCCAGTGCCCAGCCGGGGTCCACAGGGGCCCCATGGGCCTCACATGTGACCTTAGATTGCACCCGGTACCAAGCTTGCCGAATTTCGTGGCCTTGGGTCAAAAACTGAATGGGTTACGGTCATTGGCCCACCCAGGGGCCCCAGTGGCCACCCGGGGTCTACAGCGGCCCCATGGGCATCACATGTCACCTCAGATTGCACCCGCAATCAAGCCTGCCAAATTTCATGGCCGTGGGTCAACTGAATGAGTTAGAGACATTGGCCCACCCAGGGGCCTCAGTGCCCACCCAGGGTCTACAGGGGCCCCATAGGCATCACGTGTCACCTCACATTGCACCCGTGATCAAGCCTACCAAATTTCGTTGCAGTGGGTTAAAAACCGAATGAGTTAGGGTCATTGGCCCACCCAGGGGCCCCAGTGTCCACCCGGGGTCTACAGTGGCCCCATGGGCATCACATTTCACCTCAGATTGCACCCGGGATCAATTTTGCCAAATTTCGTGGCCGTAAGTTGAAAACTAACTGAGTTATGGTCATTGGACCACCCAGGGGCCCCAGTGCCCTGCCGGGGTCTACAGGGGCCCCATGGGCATCACATGTCACCTGACATTGCACCTGGGACCAAGCCTGCCGAATTTTGTGGCCTTAGGTCGAAAACCGAATGGGTTAGAGTCATTGGCCCACCCAGGGGTCACAGTACCCACCTGGGGTCTGCAAGGGCCCCATGAGCATGACATTTCACCTCAGATTGCACCCGGGATCAATTTTGCCAAATTTCGTGGCCGTAAGTCGAAAACTGACTGAGTTATGGCCATTGGCCCACCCGGGGTCCACAGGGGCCCCATGGGTATCACATGTCACCTCAGATTGCACCCGGGACCAAGCCTGACGAATTTCGTGGCAATAGGTCAAAAACTGACTGAGTTACTGTCATTGGCCCTCATTTGTCCACCCAGCAGCCCCAGTGCCCACACGGGGTCTATACGGGCTCCATGAGCATCACATGTCACCTCAGATTGCACCCGGGACCAAGCCTGCCGAATTTCGTGGCAATAGGTCAAAAACTGACTGAGTTACTGTCATTGTCCCTCATTGGCCCACCCAGGGGCCCCAGTGCCCACCCGGGGTCTAAAGGGACCCCATGGGCATCTGATGTCACCTCAGATTGCACCCGGGACCAAGCCTGACGAATTTTGTGGCAATAGGTCAAAAACTGACTGAGTTACTGTCATTGGCCCTCATTGGCCGACCCGGGGACTACAGGGGCCCCATCCGCATCACATGTCACCTCAGATTGCACCCATGAGCAAGCCTGTCAAATGTCATGGCTGTAGTGCAAAAATTGTCCTGCCAGGTAACTCTGTGCCCTCTGTGGTATTATGCAATCAATGTAACTTTTTACCCAGACTTAGGAAATATGCAAGTCCGAAGTTCGCATAGTTGGTGTTTAGAATCGGCCGTAGTGTCATCTTTACTTCCTTAAAAATGAATGTCTATATATTGTTCTTTCATGACGATGTAGTAAAGACATGTAGTAATTGTCATGTAATGCGATTTACATAAGAGCTGTATGGCCCTTTAAGAGTGTAGTAGTGAGCTACTGTGTAGTGAACAGTAGTGGATTGACCGTTTCCGGCTTTGCTTGTTTAGTCTGTCCTCGTGTGGATTGCAAGTGACCCGACTTTAACCCGACTTAAAGGTTTGGACTGTTTAATTAATGACAATATTTTACAGTAATGATCAAGCCTTCATATTAAACATCTTGATGCAAATATAAGTTCAAAGAATCCGTCTTTCATTGCGATGTGCTCTCCGTGTGTGTTTGAATGGAACAGAACGGGAGCCCGTCTGTGCTCCTCCTTCTTTCATTTCAGAGCTCTCAAACAAACGCTCATAACTGGAGAAGTAATCTGTTGAACGACGAGATATTTGGATGTTTCATGAAGGGGAAGTATGTCTACCATTTGAAATTTAAATGGAGTTTCTAGGTGAAAGTATAATGATTTTACACACGTGTGTTCCGCGAAAACATTGACCAAGTCCGTGTACAAAGTGACTTTCAAGCGATTTCGGACCTCTCAAACAAATGGTCATAACTCCAAAAATATGTAACCAATCAATTATCAGAAAAGGTTGTTTGAGAGAGGACCCCTTGCAGATCGCTACAATATAAGATGTGGATTGACGAAAAAGCCTCAAAGTTATGACAGGTTAAACACAAATGAAACTTTGAAAAAAGGCGCCTCGCCATTCCGAAAATTAACATGGGTGTCAATGAGGGAAGTGTGAGTCCCTAGTCCCGAACAAATCGTCATAACTCGAGAAATAATTTGTTTAGCGATGCAATATTTTGATGAATTATGAAGGGGAAGTATCTCTACCATCTGCAGTTTAAATGGAGTTTCTAGTTGAAAGTATCAGGATTTTAGAGAAGTTTGTTCAGTGAAATAGTGAATTAATCGATTTTCCTGAAATCTAGAGTGCACACTCTAGCTTCTGCCCTATTAAATGAATGGAGTCTACAGTGGCCCCATGGGCATCACATATCACCTTAGATTACACCCGGGATCAAGCTTGCCGAATTTCGTGGCTGTAGGTCAAAAACTGACTGAGTTATGATTCATTAACTTTTGGCTTATTCATTTCCTATTCCATTTCCCTGCGGGGCCCCCCAAAGTCCGACCTATTAGCTCTATACAACCACACCATTCCCGACCAGACCGAACGCAATGATGCTGGAATGGGGTCCATATCTCGAAAGCTGCGGCAGTTGAAATGCGTCGATAATCGTGAAATAATAATAATAATAATAACTAGAGAGGTGCATTTCCTGAAGAAAATGCGAGTGTGGTTGCCACTCTGCAATGGCTCCATGGGCATCACATGTCACCTTGGATTGCACCTGGGACCAAGCTTGCCGAATGTCGTGGCCGTAGGTTGAAAACTGTATGTGTAGCGTGATAGCTGTAACACGTGTGCCGTGTGCCGACGAAGCCGAAGGCGGGAAGCTGAACATCCGAAGGTCCTCCGAACCGTCGCTGTTGAATCGGAAGAGAAACCGCTGGCGATTCCTCCCTGCGATCTCGGATCTCGCGATCTCGGCTGACACCCGGCTCCATTGCATCTTCTTCACGTGAGCCCCGCAACGAGTAAGGCAAGTACCTCTGGTGTGCCTTATATGGGTCCCTGATTCTAGAAATCTTGTGTTTAATCTAAACCCACGCTTCAACATAGACTTATCAGTGTCTGAATAGCTTCCACGATACCATACGTGACTAACGTAACTTGTTTGATCAAAGTTCACCGTTTTATAACTAGTCCATAACGATCCTTAGTGGTAGAGATATTTTGATTGTTGAGTTGCACCTAGAGTCAATTTGGTTTCTGATTTTTAATCACTGTGATATGTGCGCTTGCCATTATTCCCCGTTTCCATACTGTGATTTATACATGTTCATTGCCTTTTCATGATTTTGAATCCGAGATACACTCCTTATTACATTAGATAATCTGTTGGTATTGCTTTGTTTGAAGTGAATAAACTTGTTATAAGCTTTTGAACTTGCCTGGTGGTGTGAGATTTATTCATTCAAAGGTCGAGAAAAATGCTTGGGATTCATATTTCAGACTTAGACTGATCAAGTTGTTCCCTTTATAACTGGTACCCAAATCTACCAGTGAGTTATTTCATAATTAATTAATATATATTCATAATTAAATTGATTTGGTGGTGCACCATTTGTACTAGGTTTGCTACATATGAGTTAGTCATTGGCCCACCCAGGGGCCCCAGTGCCCACCCGCGGTCCACAGGGGCCCCATTGGCATCACATATGACTTCCGATTTCACCCGGGACCAAGCTTGCCGAATTTCGTGGCCGTAGGTCGAAAACTGACTGAGTTACAGTCATTGGCCCACCCAGGGGCCCCAGTGCCCTCCCGGGTCCTAAGGGCCCCATGGGCATCACATACCACCTCAGATTGCACCCGGGACCAAGCTTGCCGAATTTCGTGGCCGTAGGTCAAAAACTGACTGAGTTAGTCATTGGCCCACCCAGGGGCCCCAGTGCCCACCCAGGGTCCATAGGGGCCCAATGGGCATCACATATCACCTCAGATTGCACCCGGGACCAAGCTTGCCAGATTTCGTGGTCGTAGGTCAAAAAAACTGACTGAAGTTACAGTCATTGGCCACCGAGGGGCCCAGTGCCCACCCGGGGTCCATAGGGGCCCAATGGGCATCACATGTCATCTCAGATTGCACCCGGGACCAAGCTTGCCAAATTTTGTGGCCCGTAGGTCGAAAAAAAACTGACTGAGTTAGGTCATTGTCCCACCAAGGGGCCCCAGTGCCCACCCGAGGTCCTCATGGGCCACATGGGCATCACATGTAATCTCAGATTGCTCCCGGGATCAAACTTGCCGAATTTCGTAGCCGTAGGTCGAAAACTGACTGAGTAGGTCATTGGCCCACCCAGGGGGCCCCAGTGCCCACCCAGGGTCCATAGGGGGCCCAATGGGCATCACATATCAACTCAGATTGCAACCCGGACCAAGCTTGCCAGATTTCGTGGTCGTAGGTCAAAAAACTGACTGAGTTACAGTCATTGGCCCACCCAGGGGCCCCAGTGCCCCACCTGGGGTCCTCATGGGCCCCATGGGCATCACATGTCACCTCAGATTGCACCCGGGATCAAGCTTGCCGAATTTTGTGGTCGTAGGTCTGAAAACTGACTGAGTTACAGTCATTGGCCCACCCAGGGGCCCCAGTTCCCACCCGGGGTCCATAGGGGCCCAATGGGCATCACATGTCACCTCAGATTGCACCCGGGACCAAGCTTGCCGAATTTCGTGGCCATAGGTCGAAAACTGACTGAGTTACAGTCATTGGCCCACCCAGGTCCACAGGGCCCACCTGGGGCCAAAGGGCCCCAATGGGCATCACATATCACCTCAGATTGCACCCGGGACCAAGCTTGCCAAATTTCGTGGCCGTAGATTGAAAACTGACTGAGTTACAGTCATTGGCCCTCCCAGGGTCCACAGGGCCCACCCAGGGTCCACAATTGCCCACCCGGAGTCCATAGGGGCCCAATGGGCATCACATATCACCTCAGATTGCACCCGGGACCAAGCTTGCCGAATTTCGTGGCCGTAGGTCGAAAACTGACTGAGTTACAGTCATTGGCCCACCCAGGGTCCACAGGGCCCACCCGGGGTCCATATGGGCCCAATGGGCATCACATATCACCTCAGATTTGCACCCGGGACCAAGCTTGCCCGAATTTAGTGGCCGTAGGTCGAAAACTGACTGAGTTATGATTCATTAACTTTTGACCCTGGTTCATTCATTTCCTATGGGAAAATTCGGACTTTGCAAAGTCCAATCGGGGGGCCCTATACAACCACACCATTCCCGACCAGACCCAACGCAATGGCGATGGAACGGGGTCGATATCTCGAAAGCTGCGGCAGTTGAAATCCGGACAAAAACGTGGATTAATAATAATAATAAGAAGAAGAAGAAGAAGAAGAAGACAAATAAGACTTTCGGATAACAATAGGCTCTATGCACTGAGAGTACATGTTGACACGTTTTCCGTTAGTCCTTTATACCGGCATTAAAGTTTCCGGTCAGCATAGGCGACTGTAAAGAAGTTCTGAAGTGCTGGGAATACAGAGATTTACATTCGCTTAATGAGGAATAACGTTTTGCCGATTTCAAAAAACAAGAATGAGGGGCATCAGAACATTGTTCTGTCCTGTTGTGTTCGGTGTCAGCAAGGTATAATTCTCTTGTGAGTTTTCATTCGTTTCCCGCTGGACGAGGAGATCAGAAAGAAATTTCTTGTCAACATCAAGAGGGATAACATTCAACAAATCACCAAACACACAAAGGTCTGTATTGTCCATTTCACTGCTTTGGACATGACTGAGAATGAAAATGACGTGAGCTTAGTCGCCAAGGGTATGAAACTCTGCAGCCTGAAACAGCCATTGTGACATGACTAAGGAGGGACTTGTGTCCCTCTAAATCATTAGGTAATAGATTATAATACATTATAAGTAATACACACTGTGCAATAGAATTTATTTCTATTCAATGTGCAGTATATATCCACATGTGCGTGTATGTGTGTATATATGTATACATATATATATATATATATATATATATATATATATATATATAGATATATATATATTATATATGTGTGTGTGTGTGTGTGTGTGTGTGTGTGTGTGTGTATATCTATACGCATATGTGTATATATATTGCACATTGATTAGAAATGAATGCTATTGCACTATATATATATATATATATATATATATATATATATATATATATATATATATATACATATATATATATATATATATATATATATATATATACTTTATTTGTTTCCAAATATAAAATAAATTATTTCATCAGGGAACAAATTTGTTAAAATACATCCAACATGATACACAGTTCATTGCTCACCAAAACATACATACATACATACATACATACATACACACACACACGCGCGCGCCTGTATATACCTGTATACCACGTGTGTAAATACGTGTGTGTATATATACCTCAATATTTTAATCGTGTATATGTGCTTATGCACATGTGTATATATGTCTATATGTGTTGTGTACATTGTTGTATATTTATTATTATTCTTTGTTTTTCCTCTATTTATGTGTGTATATGTATATATGAGTGTATGTGTATGTCTCTCGTCTCTACACCCTTGTTATTCTTGCACATCGGAGACTGGAGAAACGCAATTTCGTTCAGATGTACACTCCCAGCTGTATAGTCTGAATGACAATAAAGTTCACTTTGACTTTGACTCGATTATTAGGATTATTAATAGTATTAATAATAAGATAATCGTGTTTTAACGATACGTGTTCAGTGTCCGGCATTTAAAACTCGAAGTTAGTCTGCCGGTATAAGAGAACCCGGAAGACAAGCGTGCATAGAGCCTATAGTGTGGTTGCCTATATGAAAAAGAAGAAGAAGAAGAAGAAGAAGAAGAAAAATAAGACTTTCGGATAACAATAGTGTGGTTGCCTATATAGGCAACCACACTAATAAGATCTAGAATAACAGTACGTTGGCTTTTTCAAGCCAACCTAATAATAAGATCTAGAATAACAGTACGTTGGCTTTTTGAAGCCAACCTAATAAGAATAAGAACTAAATGATAATAATAAGATCTCGGAAAGCAGTATGTTGGCTTTTTCAAGCCAACCTAATAAGAACTAAATGGTAATAATAAGATCTCGGAAAACAGTATGTTGGCTTTTTCAAGCCAACCTAATAAGTTAATTAATTAATTAATTAAAGATAATAATAAGATCTAGAATAACAGTATGTTGGCTTTTTCAAGCCAACCTAATTAAATTGAATATACTGTGTAATTAAAATTTTCACCTTAATATTACTCTTTATGCCTGGAGTGGATGCTGCCCAGATCAGATTTAAACATTTAATAAATAAAATGGAAATTTCAAGCAAGTGATTGTTAATGTCTGGCAAACACACTAACTCAAACGTATTGTAAAGTCACTTAGATTCTAAGTACATACCTCACCTTTATTATAGCAAGTGTTCTTGTGGGAAGTAAAAAAAAACAATCAAATAAAAATGACAAAATATCAAAATGACATATAATTAATATCATATTACAAGTTAATTATTTACTATGGAAGCAACAAACGTCAGGATTCCTGTCAGTCAGAGTCTCCCTAGTCATCTGGATGGCATCTGCTGTAGAATTCCCTATGTAGGTGAGTCAGAGCTGTGTCTCGTAATCCTTTTCCTCCCACACAGTGTTCAAGTCTGTCTTGCAAAACCTAAGTTAGGATACAGTGGTGTTCGTATGTTTGAGAAGAATTTAGAATTTTCTATATAAAGTATTATGCCTAAATACGACCTAAACCACCAAAGTATAGAAAACCCAGTTAAAGATATGAGTCAAAAATATTATACTTGGCCTTTTGTTTTCTGAAAAAAAATGTCCAAGATTGCATAGGTGTGAGTGGCAAAAGTATGTAATCCTCAAATTCCAGTCCATTTTTATAATAACATTCTGGACTGTCCATTTGCTACATCAGTGTTTCCCAACCACGGTGCCGTGGCACATAAGTGTGCCGTGAGAAATCATCAGGTGTGCCATGGAAGATTATCTGATTTGACTTGATTGGTACTCGAAGCGAGCAGTGTGTTTTGATTGTGTACACATGGGCATTGCCATTAGCCAATGTGAGAGAGGCCTTTAGTTGCTTAGAAGTTACCCTGGGTGTCTTTGTGATCTTGTGGACTATTACACACATGGAGCTCCTGTCACCTGTTTCTCATTTAATTCACTCTCTCACACAGTATGTAAGCTTCTCTGTATGACTCAGTCTCTACTAGGTTTCATCAATCCATGCATATATTTGTATGCACTACTTAGATGATGTATTTGTCTGGCTTTGACTTGTTTATGTCTCCTGACTTCTCTGACATAAGCCTAATGTTTCCTGTTTGTCTTCCTGTATTGTAGTCCATTTCTTACAATAGGCTTCTGGATTGTCCATTTTCTACATGATAGAAAGCAATGTTGTTTTTGGAGAGTAATGCTTCCTGTATGTGACATTAGACCTTCTAACCCCCTTCGGTGTTTTCTTGAATCAGTTCTTCTGGACATGAGGTTTTGTGGGAGAACTGTTTTGTCTTGCATCTAAGTGACTTTTTTCAGTCTCAGCTAGTTGAAAAACTTCCCCAATCTTATATACAGGGCATTTGCATAATGACTGATACCAGCAACACTCCATAAAAATTGGACCTGTGATCAGTTTCATATGCAAATTTCCATGATCACTAATGACAATACCCATGCGTGCCATTTACATGGAACTGGGGAATAGCTGCGATAGCAGAGTTGTAAGATGGTGAGAGGTGTACTCTGAGACCCCCTCCTCGGTTCAGGGATGGGCATTCGCTTTTTACAAAAATGGCTTCTTTTACTCCGCTTTCAAACTAGCGTTGTTTCTATCATGGATCGGGACGTCTTCACTCTTGAAAGAGTGTCCACTGGCCTGTAAGTGGGTGGAAACCACAGAGACCTGCCCTGATAAGGTAGCAATTCTATGTTGTGCCATCCGTTTCCTCAGTGGCTGTTTGGTTTCCCTGATGAACAATTCCTGGCAATCCTCCTGGCACTTAACAGCATATACTATGTTACACAGTTTGTGCTGAGGGAGCCGATCCTTGGGATGGACCAGTTTCTGGCGTGGCATGTTTATGGCATTTTTACTGGAGCACTGTTTGGATAACAATGTTGTGTTATATGTTGGCTTACGGTAAAAATCATCATCATGTCCCCCATCTCCAATCACAACTTCACAATCCAAGAAGGCTAACCTGTCATTCTTCACATCCCCCCTGGTAAACTTGATGTGTTTGTCCACTGAGTTGATGTGGTCAGTGAAATGTGGTACTTCCTAAGATTTCATTTTAACACAGTTGTCATCCATATCTGAACCAAAGACTGGGTGGTGTTCCTGAATAGGATCTTAGTGCCTTCTTTTCCACTTCTTCCATACACAGGTTGGACACAATAGGTGAAACTAGGGAACCCATAGCACATCCATGTTTCTGCCTGTAGTACTGCCCTCTGTATGTGAAATAGGTGGATTGAAGACACAGCTCCAGAAGCAAACACACTTGGTCCGAGTTAAGGGTGGTCCTATTGCTGAGAGTGGGGTCATCCTGTAGTTTCATTCGGATTGCCTCTACTGCCTCAGCAACTGGAACGCATGTGAAAAGAGCTGTGACATCGTATGAGACCATTGTTTCATTCATCTCCATAATGAAGTCCTTCACCTTATTCACGAACTCCATAGTGTTCTGAATGTGATAATTTGTGCTGCCTACCAACGGGCTGAGGATCAATGCCAGAAACTTGGCGATGTTGTAGGTCACTGAGTTGATCATACACACAATGGGCCGTAATGGCACATACTGTTTATGTGTTCTTGGTAACCCATACAGGCTAGGAGTAACCTCCCCTGGGTATAATCTGTGGTACAGAGGCCGGTCAGTAGCATTGTTCCTGTTCGAAAATCTTCAGACAATCTATCACCTTTTTCTTCTAATCACTACCCGGATCTCATTTCAGGGGCTCATAAGTGTTAGTGTCTCTAAGAAGAGTCATAACTTTCTCATGATAGTCTGTCTATCTTAATAAAACACTGCACCTGCCTTTGTCTGCTGGAAGGATGATGATGTCATTATCCTTACTGAGAGTTGTGAGTGCATTTCTCTCCTCTCTGCTGATGTTGGACGGTGGTGGCTTCGCATTGCTAAGACAGACCAGAACTTCATTTGCAGTTGTTCTGCTTCCATGTCTGCGATGTTGTTGTTGCAGATTACTGATTCCGTGGCTGTAGTCAGTTCCACGAGCAAACACAGCAAAATTCAGTCCCTTTGCCGAGATGTCTTTCTCTGCCTGAGTGAGTTGTCTCTCAGACAAGTTCTTCACCAACTTGTCCAAATCCACAGGTTGTGTCTGTCCTCCATCTCTTCCAAATTTTGAGAGTGTCATCTCTCCGACCCACGCATGCCTAGTGATCAGAGAGCAGAAAGAGGCGCGAGGAGAAAGAGGTATGTGGCGATGAAGCAGCTTTCCCTTGCTTCCTTCAGTTTCCCTTTTTACTTTGTTTCAGGACGCACTGCTCGCGTCCTTCCTGAGGCTTTCTCCAGCGCCTCCCTTTTCCTTTTCATTTCCTTTACGGTGTACGACCTTAGTTTGAGTCCGCTTTAGCGGCGCTTGTGTCTGCCATTTTTTCTCCCCGCTCTCACTCGCTCTCCCAGTCGCATCGCTCTGCACATGTATGGTACGAGTGAGAGCACTGCCTTATCTTTTCTTTTGTGTATTCAAGCCTCAGCGCCCCTGTGGTGCATGCATAGAACACTCATCTCTTAAACTAGAGTCCTGGTGTTCGAGCCTCGGGCCCTGCAATATCTGCAGACCCGTTCTTTCTTTAGTTCTGTTCTTTTATTCATATTTTGTTCTATTATTTATTTATTTTTCTTTCATCCTTTCCATCTGGAGCTAACAGCAATTGGGTCGTCATCGTTTTAATATGGCGAACCATAACAGAAAGGTGGACCAGTAAAAGGACTCAGTGTTAGCTCCTGGACCTCCAGTTCGGACGTCCCCAGTCGCTGCGGTCGATGGTTTACCTTACTCGGGTCCCAGCTGGCTTTTGGGGGCTGTTCTATGAATACGGCAGAGTTATGGATCCAGTGTTCCATCCCAACCCTCCTAAGCTGACCAGCCCTCGCCGCCGCAAGCGCCGTTGTCCATCTGGGGTTCAGGTAGCCTTTGATCTGCCCACCATCTATGTAGACCCCCAGCCACTCATGTGTAGCGTGATAGCCGTACCCCCCCTCTCTCTCTCTTACCCTCTTCCACAAGCCATAAACTTTACAACATCTTGGAATGCAAGAAGGTCCTCTCCTAGAAGGAGAGAACGCTGAGAGAACTGACGCGGAGAATTGCGAGGATCTGGCAACCCAGACTGATCTGCGGTTGCACACAGTACGCCGTTTCGTAGCTGCTAGCAGCTTTTACCTTTGATATATTTTAATTCCCGATCGCATCTGTATCTTGTATAATCGTATATATAGTAGGTTTTTACAACATCTTAATCATTTTATTCTCGTACCGGCGGATTATATTTTTTTGCCGCTAATCGTTATTTAGTAACTTTACAGGTATACCGGCTTGTGTTTGCAGTAGTTAGCCATTAGCTAATAACCAGAGTTGAGTCTTCTTCGCAGTAGTGTGTGTTTTTATAACTTTTTTTACAGTCTTTTCCCACTTTCTTTCTGAGACTTAGTTTTTTAGTGACGTTTTGTGTTGACTTAACTTGTATTAACGCTTTAATCGAGCATTGCATTGGACCATCGGCTGCAGCTGAACCATATCTTCACTCGGACCACACAAACACCACCCAAAGCTAAGTACCTTTAATTCATTAAGGTATTAACATGGCTTCTGCTGTGCTTGTTCCCTGTGCCGAGTGTGGCAGTTAGCTATTCTTCCTCCGTCATTAGTGTAAATTTTACTTGTGATAGGTGTAGGCTTGTAGGCAGTCTGACGGAGAAGATTGTAGTTTTAGAGGCGCGCATCCAGACATTAGAGAAGGCTAGCTCACCTCCTAGCTTAGCAGATCTGGATGCCAAAGGTGAAGTTAGAGCCCGGGCAGAGTCCTTGCAGCAGGGCAAGTGAGCGACGGTTCGGCGACGTAGTCTTAAGGCTAGTCCACGAGAGCACCACTCTTTACCTGATCACGTGTCCAACAGGTTTGCCCTCCTCAGTGAAACACCTACTGAGCAGCCTGTTGAAAGAGCTCTGGTCATAGGTGACTCTATTTTATGACATGTGAAACTTGCTACCCCTTTAGGGACACCAGCAGCTAGAGTTCTCTGTATCCCCGGAGCCAGAGTGCAGGACATTGTAACGAGTCTTAGTGAACTCGAGAGCCGCAGATTCTCTAGGATAGTTATTCATGTAGGGGCTAATGATATACGCCTTCGTCAGTCAGAGGTTACTAAGGCTAATTTTGTAGAGGTGGTTAGCGTGGCGAAGGCAATGTCCGATGCTGTAGTCTGCTCTGGCCCCATCCCAATGAGGCGAGGTGACCAAGCCTACAGCAGGTTATGGTCGCTGAACTGCTGGCTGTCCAACTGGTGCTCTGAAAACAACGTGGGCTATATAGACAACTGGACAGCCTTTGAGGGTAAGCCTGGCCTTTTAGGATGGGACAGTGTCCATCCCACTCGGGAGGGTGCTGCTCTCATCTCCTGCAACATTGCCCATAGTCTTATGGCCAGATTGGTTAGGGGCTGACTATCCAGAGCAGGGGTCAGGCAGCAGACAGACCGGCTTAACCAACTGTCTGCTGGTAGCCATGCACCGTCACCCAGAACTCATGTTATTGAAACTGTGTCTGTTACCCGCATCTGCCCTAAACGTAACTGCTCTGAAAAAGCCTGTTTTAATAACCTCATTAGTATAAACACAGATAGCTCCCAAAGAAATAACAACTTTAGACTAAAGCTAGGATTACTTAACATTAGACCATTTACAAACAAAGCAGTGATTGTAAATGAAATAATTGTACATGCTCTATGTCTCACTGAAACTTGGATTAGACCTGATGCATATTTAGCCTTAAATGAAGCCTCACCTCTTGGATACAGTCATGTTAATCGCCCTCGTCCCATTATAAGGCTAATTCTTTTTAAATACTGATTCTTAATGTGACTGATCCATTGTTATGGAAGTCAAAACCACACTCTTTTCAGCTTATCACTATTTACCTCCCTCCTGGTCCCTATTCAGAATTTCTTCAGGAATTTGCTAACTTTCTTTCCTGCTTACTACTGTCAACAGATAAGGCTTTAATTGTAGGTGATTTCAATATTCACTTTGACAATGAGCAGGATCCACTTATAATTGCTTTCGAGTCCATCTTAGAATCCATGGGTATCACTCAGAATGTGATGGGACCAACCCACCGCTGTAATCATACTTTAGATCTAATATTAACATTTGATATCAAAATAGATAACCTTGATGTTTTCCCCCAAAGTGATTCGATTTCAGATCACTATCTTTTAGTATTTGAGCTATCTCTAATAAATAAAATCCTTCTGCCTCGTTATCACACTAAGCACACTATCACATCTGCTACTCCAGCTGCGTTTATTAAAAACCTACCAGACTTAAAATTTAATACACCTATGGAGATAAATCATCTTGTGTAAATGAGCAATTAGAATGTGTGCTTCGCTCAACCCTGGACATGACTGCCCCTGCTAGGGTCAAACGTATTAGGGAAAAAAGGCTAGCACCATGGTATAATGACCACACCCCTACCTTAAAGCAAAGAACATGGCATTTAGAGCACAAGTGGAGACATAGTAAATTGGAGGTGTTTAAGCTTGGTTGGAGGGACAGCATGACAGAGTATAAGCATGCCCTCACTAAAGCTAAAGCTGCATACTTCTCTTCAATCATAGAGAAAAATAAGAATAATCCAATATTTCTTTTTAATACAGTCTGCAAATTAATAAAAATCCCCACAGAAAGTGATTCTCCCGTTCTGTGTCATTTTAATAGTAATGATTTTCATGACTTTTTTTAATGATAAGATAGAGAACATTAGGCATAAAACTCAATGCTCATCACATCACCAAACTATTCAGCCACCTTCCAGATGCAGCACTAGTGAAGACATCTGTTTAATGAGCTGTAAATCAAGATTAGAATCTTTTACCCCAATTACTAATACTTAACTATCCGCACTGATCAGCTCGTCTAAGTCATCAACATGTTTATTAGATCCCATTCCTACACGTTTACTCAAACAAGTAATACCTAGTATTATAGAGCCACTGTTAGTTATTTTAAAGTCATCCTTTACCTTTGGTTATGTGCCCAAATCCTTTAAAGCTGCCGTTATCAAACCACTGATTAAAAAAGCCACTCTTGACATTTGTGTGATATCTAATTATAGACCAATTTCAAATCTACCGTTTCTGTCCAAAATCTTAGAAAAAGCCGTCTATCAGCAGCTCTGCAGTTACCTCCAAAGGGATGAAATTTATGAAACATTTCAGTCTGGCTTCAGGCCCCATCATAGTACTGAAACAGCATTGATTAGGGTACTAAATGACTTGTTAATGTCCTCAGATAAGGGATGTGTTTCTTTTCTTGTTCTGTTACATTTAAGTGCAGCATTTGACACTATAGATCATGATGTTTTACTAAACAGACTAGAAAATACTGTAGTTATTATGGGATCAGCACTTTCTTGGTTTAAATCCTACTTAATTGACCGGTACCAGTTTGTTCATATAAATAATCTAAGATCTAAGCTCTCAAAAGTGAAGTATGGTGTGCCTCAGAGGTCAGGGCTTGGCCCGCTTTTATTCTCTCTGTACATGCTGCCACTAGGCTCAGTTATTCGTAAACATGGCATTAGTTTCCACTGCTATGCAGATGATACACAACTGTACATATCAGCCAAACCTAATGATAGCATTACAATCAACAAAATTGAGGACTGTGTAAAGGAAACTCTGAGGTTCTATTAGTGGGACCCAAGGCTGTGAGAGACAGGTTGGTTACATCTATCCTAAATCTAGATGGCTGTCCACTATTGCCCAGTCCGTCTGTAAAAAACTTAGGAGTCACATTTGATTCAGATCTCACCTTTGATGCACACATTAGCAGCATCACTCGAATTGCTTTCTTTTAATTACGTAATATCGCTAAACTTAGAAATATCCTCTCTTTTAATGAAAAACTTTTTCATGCGTTTATAACCTCAAGGTTGGATTATTGTAAAGCCTTACTTACTGGATGCTCTAGTAAATCTATGAATAAGCTTCAGTTAGTTCAGAATGCAGCACCCCGAGTGCGAACTCGAACTAGAAAATTTGATCATATCACTCCTGTTCTATCATCACTGCACTGGTTACCAGTCAAATTCCGCATTGATTACAAAATACTTCTTATAACTTATAAAGCTCTACATGGTCTGGCCCCACATTATCTGAGTGACCTCTTAGAGTTTTACAATCCAAACGTCTACTTCGTTCGCAGGGTGCAGGACTTCTTTAGTTCCTAGAATTAAAAAAAGTCCACAGCAGGGGGAAAAGAATTTCTCATAATGCCCCCCCCAAATATGGAATAATTTTCCCACTTTCGCGAGATCAGACACCCTCCAAAGTTTAAGTCTAGGCTAAAGGACATACTTATTTACGCAGGCTTTTGACTAGATTTAGAACCAGGTTGAATGTTTGGGTGGCTGGGGCCGGAGTTCTGCGAGTCATGTCTGGCCTTGTCCGCTAGCCGGGGTGCCGAGTGGGCGGTCTGGCTGAACTAGACTTCGGTCCTGACTCATGCATCCTTGCTTAGAATAAGGGCAGAGCTGGGGGTTCATTAGTCAAAGAGTATTAGGTGATCAGAACGTTGGGTTGCTGTCTCTGCCGCTCGTGGGGTGCCAATGTCTCAGGATCCCTCTTGGCTGGTTTCCTACCAGTTCTCCTCTTTAGAGGTTCTAGGCTATGGGCTTAAGAAATTGCTGCCGGGGTCTCACGCTACACTTGGAATCAGTGATGACATGGCATCAGTGATGTTACAACCACTGTGCCTCTTAATCAAAACTAATACATTTTCTGTTTCTTTCCGAGTGTGTTCCGGCAGTTCCGGCCCCACACATGATGTACATCTGATGGAGCTCCACTGTGCATAATTCACATTTTATTCGACCATGACTCCATGACTTTAGTTTCGCTCTTAGATTTATCATCATACCCCGGCCACTTAATGTCGATGTGAATACTTCACATTCTATTCAAACTTTGACTCCATGACTTTAGTTCGCTCTTAGATTTATCATCTACGCCGCCCAAGGAGGTTGGGTCCCTTTTTGAGTCTTGGTCCTCCCAAGGTTTCTTCCTAGAACTAGGGAGTTTTTCCTTGCCACTGTCGCCCTAGGCTTGCTCAATTTGAGATTGGACGTAGTTATTAGGAGAAATCTTAAACTTGTAAAGTGCTTTGAGACAAGGATCTATTGTAAAAGACGCTATATAAATAAAATTGACTTGGACTTGACTTGACTACATCTGAACAGGATCTTAACCCCCCACCGTTTGACTCCATCAACAGTTAACTCTTTCCCAAACCGACATACAACCTTTGACATCTCCAATCATAAACTAAGTCCATGTGCTATTCTTAAAAGGGGGTTTCAACGGTCCAGGCTACCAAGTTTTCTCAATTTCCCTTCTTAAAACTGATTGTGCAGAAAATAACGGTTTACTTCACAGTGAACCTTTCATCACAGCCTCTTGTAATCCTTATCACCCCAGGAAAGGCCCAGAAAGACACCCCTGGATTTATGACACAAAGAACTCAGCTTTTGTTCTAAAGAGACAAACTTTAATAATTGTATTAAACTCCTGATGGGAACAGTTTATCTTCATCGAAACCTTTTAATTACATAACAAATAATATTTGGATCCTGAGAAGTCCAAACATGCTATATACATTTAAATGATTCATACAAAGAGTGGATCAAGGATATTCTTTTATATCCACACACGGTTATAGATTATACATATGTATGTTACTGAATTTATGTATATTCATATCTACTAGCTTTGCCTATGTGTTTTGATCGATGGGTTTTAATAATTGGTGCAAACAAAACATGAAGTTATTTACAAATGTCCCGTTTCCTACAGCTTGTAGTAAATCATAGTATTGGTTAGTTAAAAGTATAGTAAATGCCTGTGCTGTAGTTAAAATGCTTTAACGATGTTCTAGGTTACCAATTCAAGGTGCTTTTGATCATCTGAACCTAACAACGAAGTCTGCATCTAAACTTGTAACTTTAAGGATTTTTGGTTATTGTGTGATACTTTTAATCTCTTTTAGATATGTAGGAATATTATTTAATCCAAGTTAGACGTCAGTGGCTTATGGTGAAATAAGGCAACCGCGATAGGAGAGCTTTACTGAAGAGTCAGCTTCTCATTGGCTAAGTAAGGGCAACTCCTTATGTCCCGCCTCCAGCCGCCCCCCGAGCCGGAACATTCAAAAAGCAACGCGGGACGACCGCGTGGTGAGCTAGCTTCAAGTTTTGTGTTTTAGTCTTGTGTCTTTATGTTCTTTAAGTCTTTCCTTTGTCTTTGTAGTTTTTCCTTTTTGTAGCGTCTTTGATTATTCATTTTACTCAAGTTTTCGCGTTTACATTAAAGTTTCCTGTATACAGCAGTCTTAAGTAGTTCGGTATCGCTGAACTAGAAGATAGTTAAAAGACCAACCAGACTCTAAGCTCTACTATTCTCGCACAGTCCAAATTTTTCCGAGTTTTTGTTGAAGCTTGTGGTGCTAGAACGTGCTCGACTCCACCTTTATCTGTGGCCAAGATAGAATCCGAGTCGCACGCCCGCAAGTCGAGGTCAAGGAACCTGATCACCAACAGCTGGGAAAAAGCCAAACCGGAGCGAGGCCTTCAACACATCTGTGGTCCCACGGACCGAAGACACGGACAATTAAAGTGTAGTCTTAGTTTGCTACACATGCTTGCCCCGGAGCCGCCCAGCATTTTTGATATTTTTCAGGGCTCCACGGAGGTAGCTGAGTACGTGGCTGAATTCTGTGCCATAATCGAGACAAGTGTCCGTACCATAACCGAGACAAGTGGCTTTAACGAGCCGCTGCTCATGCACTTGTTTGAACGGGGTCTTAATGAGGAGGTGGACATTGAACTGCTCTTCCACCCACCCCCCTCTTCCCTTGTTGAACTGTTCAACCTGGCCATACTGGCTGAAGCCCGCATTAAAGAGCAGGCTAGGGAGAGGATGGGTTTGACCTGCAGCTCGTCATTTCCGTCTCGGTTGGAACATTCCGTACCTGAGTTCGCCACGCCCATTAGCTCTGCAGCTGAGCAGCTTACGCCACCCAGATTCGTACCTGAGCACCCTTTAGTGGTGCTTGTGTCTGCCGTATTTTTCTCACCACTCTGTTAGATTCCAACACTCCCCAGAGTGTTGCCTTATCTTTGCTTTTGTGTATTTAAGCATCAGCGCCCTGGTGGTGCATGTTTAGAACACTTATCTCTTAGAATCCTAGTGTTAGAATCCTGGTGTTCGAGCCTCAGGTCCTGCAATATCTGCAGACCCGTTCTTTTATTCCTATTTTGTTCTTTTATTTATTTATTTTTGGTTCATCATTTCCATCTGGAGCTAACAGCGATTGGATCCTTAAATATTTATTTCTTTTATTTTCACGGTTCGTCATCGTTTTAATATGGCGAACCGTAACAGATGAGGCATCTTGTTAGGAAGCATCTCAAACTGGCTTCATGAACATGACAATGAATTCAGTGCAGTGAATCAACAGATTTGAGTCTAACCTTTAGGATCATGTAGAACAAATTATTCGCAGCATTAATGAGCAGAAATTACATCGAGCAGAATTTTTCCAGAGAATGTTTCCATGGCATGAAGAATCTATGCTGTTCTACATCAAGTGAGGGTCCAACAAAGAGAAAAGAAGAAAGGAATATACAGTAGGAACTCTCTAACCACTTAGGATTATGATGACTAAACCTTCCTCGCCTCTTTACGACTACTTATAGCTGATGGATGACAGGAAATACACTGCTATTGAGACAGAGCTGTCATCAAACTGCTCTATTAGATCACAAGCATCATTGCTCACTATAAAATTTTCCAGCCAGGCCTCAGCTCTGCAGAGAACAACTCGACCTTCCAGCATCAAGGGCTTTAATGATGAATTCATCAATCATCTGTTGGAGGAAAGAGCTTAGTCAACATGTGCAATCCATCATTGACCTTTGACTGACAATAATATTAAATCCGCAATTATGTTCAAATTTAAGTAGCTCAGCTGAAACTGTAGATGTTGTGGAATCTTTAATTATCTGTTAACACTCAGGATTTTGGTTAGGCACATATTTATCAAATCCATGAAGCACCAACCTTAACCTGTTTGACTATGTATTGCAGTGGCATAGGTTTCTTTTGAACTTGGCAGCAGGGAGGCGCTTCTCACACCACCCAACCTACATATTAGCCTGCTTGAATCTGCATGTATATGCAGTTCTGTCTCATAGAGCAGAGGAGAGGCAGACAGAGCTGTGCCTGTCACTCACGGGCAGTTTTGGTGATTGTTTTCTGTGGGAAGTAGCTATAGTTTGTAAAATATTCACTAGATTTGTCGCTACTCGCTTTTTTAAAAATGTCTCGCTAGAGTGACAAGTTGCTAACTATAGCAACAAAATAGCTACACTGGCAATACAGCAGCAGGGGAGGTGGCATGGTGAGCATTCTGAACAGTCTGTTGCCTTATTCAGTAGGGGGTGCTGTACTTTTTGATTTGACGCATTCTTCTTGTAATCACTATTAGATGTTTCTGTAGCTTGTACCACAATAGTCCTGTTGTAAGATAGGACCAAATGTTTTAGCCTTTGTTGTCCTCATGCATTGATGAGCTTTGGTTGCCAACACCCTGTCACTGGTTGGTGGTTTCCCTCCTAGTAGGTACTCACCATTGCTGACTGGGGGCACTAGACAAGCCTTACAGTTTAAGAGTTGCTCTGACCCTGTTGCCTGATATGTCCTTTGTTAAAGTTGCTCAGATCTTTTATTGAACATTGCTTCCGCATCTAACATGTCAACTACTGACATGCTGACAGCATGACACTTATCCGCACTCACTCTGCCGGTAACGGCGTTCCAGACAGCTCGCCTTTTTGGTTTTGTTTATTTTCTAAAGGGACAGCGGTACGTCTGGAGGCGCCAAGGTCTCCAGACGAGGGTTGCTTAGAGGTAGCCTAGGTAAGTTAGGGCCCTAGATAGGGTCGGGTCAGTTTTCTCTTATTTTACTTTTATTTTTTGCTGGGCTCCTCTGGCTGTTTTCAGCCTCGCCCTCGCTCTCTCCGTGCTCACGCCATCGCCCTCCCTCGCCGCGATTTGGGGGGTTAAATGGATTTTCCCGATAGTGGGGAGGGAGGGCAACGGCGTGAGCACAGAGAGAGCGAGGGCGAGACTGAAAGCAGCCAGAGGAGCCCAGCAAAAATACGTACGCCATAAGCGCACGCTTTGAATAGCGGCGCCGTACGCTTACGGCATACATATTCTTTATTTAGTATTTTAGTTACCTTTTATCATTTTCTTTTGTTTCTTATTTATATTTCAGTTCACTTATACCACCTGGAGCTAACTGCACTTGGGTCCCAAACCATTATATTTTGTGTTTATATGGTTCGTCATTCATTGTAACATGCCGACCCGTAACAGTAAATCCATTCAAAGCAAAAATCCCATGACCAGTGAGTCTTTAAAGCTGCAGAAATCAATTGAGAGACAAACTTGCGAAGATCATTTGATCCCAATCCCATCTGTTTCATGAGGAAGCAAATCAGAGAGGATTAACCTGTAATGTAGAGCTAAAATGCATGTTAAAAAAAATCTCAACTTACTGGGTAAATCTTAATCACCTACTGATATCATTTATTTTATTTGATGCAATTCAGTGATCAATTAATCACAAATCTTTTTATTTAAGAACCTTTTCATTAATCCTTCTTCAGTCTTTCAAATTGTTTGTGTTTGTGTACAACACATTGGTGATATTTTATAATAACATGGAAAAACTATCTTATAGAAGTAATATATTATTATTATTATTATTATTATTATTATTATTATTATTATTATAAATGGTAAAATACATTGTGACTTACTGCTGTTTACTAATCACTACTGTGATTTTAAAAAATCCTATATATGTAAATGTTTTTCATTGACGGGGTCACAGGGGCTCATGCCTCTGTCCCAGGAGAACATTACTGTATTATGATTAGTAGCAGTAGTAGTGGTGGTGCGATTATTATTATTATTATTATTATTATTATTATTATTATTATTGTTATTATTTCATTGTCATATTGTTATTATTTGTAGCTTTAGCATTTTTTTATTACTGATATTATTAGTAGTAGTGTTATCAGCTATAGTAGTCATATTAGTAGTGGTAATATTTGGTACTTATAGGCTCTATGCACGCTTGTCTTCCGGGTTCTCTTATACCGGCAGACTCACTTACGGTTTTAAATGCCGGACACTGAACACGTATCGTTAAAACACGATTATCTTATTATTAATACTATTAATAATCCTAATAATCAAGTCAAAGTCAAAGTGAACTTTATTGTCATTCAGACTATACAGCAGGGAGTGTACACCATCTGGAACGAAATTGCGTTTTCAGTCTCCGATGTGCAGAATAAAAGGGTTGTAGGAGAACGAGGAGACATTACACATACACTCATATATACAATATTACACACATAAATAGAGGAAAACCAAAGAATAAAATAAATATAAAACAAGTAAAAACACATATAGACCTCTATTACAATGTTGCATTATAAGCAACATAACACCATTAAAAATATTGAGGTATAGGCATGTATTTAACACAAGGGGTATTACAGGTTATCTACACACGTGTGTGTGTGTATTATGTGTATATATATATAGAGATCCGAAGCAGAGAGCAGATGAGTGCTCTCGTGGGCATTGTAGGAGGAGGAGCCTCCCCCTTCGTGAAGCGGCCCCAACCCATTCTATGATCCTTCTCTTTATACTATATATATTTATATATATATCTACATTAATGGTCCTTCTCAAAAATTAGAATATTGTGATGAAGTTAATTCTTTTCCGTAAGTAATTGATAAAAAGTAAATTTCATATATTTTAGCTTTCTGGCACACCAAATGAAATATTTCAAGTCTTTTATTGTTTTAATACTGATAATTTTGGCATACAGCTTCATGAAACCCAAAATCCCAATCTCACCAAAATTAGCATATCATGAAAAGGTCTAAAACGGCTATTAACTACTCATCTGAATCACGAATTAACTCTAAACACCTGCAAGAATTCCTGAGGGCTTTTGAAAACTCCAGCCTCGGTTTCAATTACTCAAAACCGCAATCAGGGGTAAGACTGCCGACCCTGACTGCTGTCCAGAAGGCCATCATTGACACCATCAAGCAAGAGGGAGTAAGACACAGAAAAAAGTCTGAACGAATAGGCTGTCCCAGAGGCGTATCAAGGCACCTCAGTGGGAAAGTATGTGGGAAGGAAAAAGTGTGCAGAACGCTGCACAACGAGAAGAGGTGACAGGACCAGGATATCGTGTGCAGGAAATAGGCTACAGGTGCCGCATTCTACCCAGGTCAAGCCACTTTTGAACAAGAAACGGCAGCAGGAAGCGCTGACCTGGGCTACAGAGAAGCAGCCACTGGACTGTTGCTCAGTGGTCCAAAGTACTTTTTTCGGATGAAAGCAACTTTTGCATGTCATTTGGAAAATCAAAGGGTGCCAGAGTTGGAGGAAGGAGGGGAGAAGGAAATGCCAAAATGTATGAAGTCCAGTGTCAACGTACCCCAGTCAGTGGATGGTCTGGACGGTGCCATGTCAGCTGCTGGCGGTTGACCACTGTCTTTACAATGGCAGGGTCATGCATTCTAGCTATCAGGAGATTTGGAGCCACTTCATGCTTTCATCTGCTGAAGAGCTTTATGGAGATGAAGAGTTCATTTTCAGCACGGACCTGGCACCCCTGTCACCGTGCCAAAAAACCCTACTGGTAATGGTTTACTGACCATGGATTTATGTGCTCAATTGGCCTCATGCCAACTTCTGACCTGAACCCGATAGGAATCTGTGGGGATTTGTGAAGAGAAAGTGAGAGGACGCAAGACCCAAAAACACTTGGATGAGCTTAAGGCCGCTATCGAAAGCATCCTGGGCCCTCCATAACACAACTCAGAAGTGAAACAGGTGATGCCTCCAAGCCACGCCGCATTGAAGCAAGAGTCATTTCTGCAAAAGGATTCCCGACCAAGTATGGAGTCAATGAAACATAAATAATCTGAAGGTTGACTTTTTTTGTATTAAAAACACTTTTTTCTTTTAATTTGGTAGGAGAATATGACAATTTTGTGAGATTTTGGGTTTTCATGAGCGTATTGCCAAAATCATCAGTATTTAAAAACAAAATATTTCGTTGGTGTGCATGAATCTAAAATAATATTGAAAGTACCCTTCCCACCCTTTACTTTTATCATTACATCACGGAAAAGAATTAACTTCATCACCAATATGCTAAATTTTTGAGAAGGACCAAGTATATGTATATGTATTATATCTATATATATAATATAATGCACATTGAATAGAAATGAATGCTGTCTGCACTATATATATATGGGATACATATATTTACACATATAAATATATACATATAAATGGTATATTTAGGTGTAAATATATGTTATACATATATAGATATATTTATATATATAGATATATATATATATATCTATATATATACACGTTGTATATTCAATGTGCATTTTTATAATAATATATATACACGATAGTGTATATATATTGACATTGAATAGAAAATGGAATGCTATTGCAACCAATTTCACAGTATGTATTTATTAAATGTATTACGTAATGATTTAGAGGGGGCACAAGTAGTCCTAGTCATGGCAAATGGCTGTTCAGGCTGTGGAGGTTTCATACCCTTGCGACTAGTAACGTCATTTTCATTCTCAGTTCAGGTCCAAAGCAGTGAAATGGACATTACAGACCTTTGTGGTTTTTGGTCATTTGATGTTATCCCTCTTGATGTTGAGCAAAAAATTTCTTTCTGATCTCCTCGTTAAAGCGGAAAACGATGAAAAACATCCCAAGAGAATTATACCTGCTGACACGAACACAAACGGTCACGAACAATGTCTGATGCCAATGTTCTTGTTTGAATCGCAAAAACGTTATTCCTCATTATACGAATGCAAATCTCTGTATTCCCATCACTTCAGAACTTCTTCACAGTCGCCAATGATGACCAGAAGCTGGAATGCCGGTCGTTCTTGAAAATCCATCCTACCCATCAAACGGTCCTACCCAGACTACTGCGCCCACATGCGCATTCACTTTGACGTCAGTATTCTGGTATTTGGCGCCACGCCCATAATTTCATGCTAATTGCGATCTTGTGTATTGAATTAAAGGTTAGATTGGGGGTTTCTTGTAGTAAACATATTGTACTTAAGTTTTCATAAAGTCATATTGTGTTTACATGAATGTGTCTTCATGATACCTCATAAAAGCCTAAGCTATATATTATTATTATTGCCTCGAGTGTTTGATGGCTGCTGTCTCGCTGATTTGACCATTGCAATCCAAATATTCACGCCTCTGTTACCAATCCAATTTTTTATTCATTTATTTCAACCTCCGGAGACAACTCAGTTTCAAGTAAAAGGTCCAGTAAAGTGTACAATCGTGTGTTGTTATAATAATGTTATAGTATTCATCACAAAGTGCTTCCTGCAATGTTTGTAAACGTAGGTCGCACAGGATTTTAGCCTAAATTACCTTATCAGAAAGTGGCTTCCTGCATTTAAAATCTAGGTTAGCATTGATTTATAGATTAATTTACCTTATCAGAACGGCTTTCATGCAATTGAATTTGTAAATATAGGTAGCATAGATTATAGATTAAATTACGTTAATCAGAACGGCTTCCACATGTAAACATAGGTAGCATAGATTATATATTAATTTACCTTATAGAACGTGCTTCTGCATGTAAACTATAGTAGCATAGTTGATAGATAATTTACTATTCAGAACGTGCTTCCGCATGTAACTATAGGTAGCATAGATTTATAGATTAAATTAACGTTATCAGAACGTGCTTCTACATGTTAAAAAATATAGGTACTAGATTATATATTAATTTACCTTATCCGAACGTGCTTCATGCATGTAAACTATAGTAGCATAGATGTATATATTAATTTACCTTTCAGAACGTGCTCTACTGCATGTAAAAATATAGGTAGCATAGATTTATAGATTAAGTAACTTATCAGAAAACGTGATTCCTGCATGTAAAACTATCGTTAGCATAGATTTATAGATTAAATTACGTTATCAAAGAAGTGCTTTACATTGTAAACATAGGTAGCATAGATTATATATTAATTTACCTTATCAGAACGTGCTTCCTGCATGTAAAAATATAGGTAGCATAGATTTATAGATCATTTACTTATCAGAACGTGCTTCCTGCATGTTAAAACTATGGTAGCAAAGATTTTATATATTAATTACCTTATCAGAACGTTTGCTTCCTGACATTGTAAACTATAGGTAAGCATAGATTTATAGATTAATTTACCTTATCAGAACGTGTTCCTGCATGTAAAACTATAGGTGGGCTAGCATAGATTTATAGATAAATTACGTTATCAGAACGTGCTTCTAATGTAAAACTATAGGTAGCATAGGATTTATATATTAATTACCTTATCAGAGTGCTTCTGCATGTAAACATAGGAAGCATAGATTTATAGATTAATTTTACCTTATCAGAACTGCTTCCTGCAGTACACGATAGGTAGCATAGATGTATAGATTAATTTACCTTATCAGAACCGTGCTTGCTTCATGGCAGTAAACATAGTAGCATAGCTTATAGAATATTTCCATTATCAGAACGTGCTTCCGGCATTTAAAATATAGGTAGCATAGATTTATAGGCCCAGATTCTTATCACGAACGTGCGTCCTGCATTTAAAATATAGGTAGCACGATTTATAGATAAAGTACCTTATCAGAACATGCTTTTAGCCTGGATAAAGATGAGATACGGCTGTCATGGAGATATTACAGGTTACTGTTAAGTATCCTGTGGGTCCATTTTCCACAGATGTTGCAGTAGGTCTGTAGATACGCAACACTCGTTTAGACTGCCCAAGCTAGCATCCAGCTGGTCACTCATTTGACGATTGGTGAAAATTCTGTGCACCAGGGCAGGCCCGGAAGTGGTAACATCTGGTGATGAAGACATATGGGAAAACTTTGCTGTGCGTGGGTTGAGCAATTATCCTGCGGAAAAAAATGCCAGTGGATGCCCTGGTCGGAGAGGCAACGTGCCCGCAGGATGTCCGCACATAACAAGATTGTTTTAGTGTCCCTTGATCACTAAAACTAGTGGTGGCCCGACTGTGGCACGGGTGGCTCCCCAGAACATCATACCAGCAGTTGGAGCAGTGTGTCGCTCCACAGCAAAGGCAGGAATAAAGCGCTCACCACGAGGCCTCCATACTCAAACTGAGAGCCTTTTTTCAAGGGCAGCGCTATAGGGGACACTATAATCACAACTAAAATCATTTACATACACATTGACATTCCTAGAAAGCCTCTTAGTCAGTCACAAGGCTGGCACAAACTGTGGTATTGTTATTATAAACATCACTAACATTCTATTAAACCTTTCATGCAGATGAAGTTTCCAGTTGAGGACACATGGCTGTGCCCTGTAAATACTGGAGCACACTGGATTCTTGTGGTGTGTGTTCTTAAACGTCAAAGCTGTCTTGCTTTACTTAATTTCAGATTTCATGGTTTACTGTCTAGAATATTTTCCCAAGGTACATGTTGTATATTATTTTTACTTCATTTTAGTGGGAGAGACTGTACTTAATTACACCAGACCTGTCAGAATAGTTCATATTTTGTTGTTTCTAGTATCTTCATATGCAGTGTAAAACAGTGATCCATGTCAGTGATTCTGGAGTAGCCAATAAACACAAAAAAGGGCAGGACATGTCATGGTACTCCAGTATTATTGCATTAACACCTTCTTTTTTTTTTTTTAAATAAAGATTGTCACCATGTCAAAGATGACACTTTCCAGAATTGACCCAATGGGACAGGAGCAAACACATGAAATGAGATGTCTAAGGAACTGGAGGTAACAATTCTGAAGATATATCCAAAATAAAATCCATCATTTACACTGCCAAGTTGTAACCATACCAATGTCCTGCAACTGCTAAAAAAGACAGGAATTTTTTGAGGAGCATCGAACACAAGGACCACAGAGCTGAATGGAAAATGCTGTTACTGCAGCACAACCTACAGCAAGGTTCCAGCAGCTGTGGAGTTTGTGTTGAAGGTACATATTCAGTTTTTCTTTGTAAATATAAATTTTCATTTAATATTAGATTTTTAAATTTAATTTTTCAAATATTTAATTACTTTTACAGTTCACAGAAGATTTCCTCTTAACTGGTGACATCAGCAAGCTGCAGACAACGCAAGCATCTATGAGCAGTGCACGCATGGAAAGCGCGTGTTCATTGCTTGAAGGTCGAGGTAAGTTTTATAGCAATGCCATACAGTAATACTACATTAGACTAGCTTTCGGAACAGATGTTGGGTTGATGATGGGAGCAATATATTGGTTTAAGTGTGACTTAAAGTATAATCCATGCTTTGTGCACGTTGCTATTTGGAAAATTTAATTGCGAACATCTCTGAGAACTGCCTGAATAAACAACATGTTAGCTAAAGTGGTCATAGATATCTTTAGTACACACAGCAATGAAAAAGATGATTACTGAAGGTCTCAAACCCCACTTCTTGTCATTCACCATCAGTTATGTGTGACACAGTAAGAGGCTAACTATAGTATATCACACTTTTTTTGCTATATATTTTCGGGAAAAAATGGTCTTGTTGCACAACTCATTAAAGTGCATCACAGCACAATCACTTTTTGTAATATGAAGGACTGGGGGCTTCAAATCCAGGTCAGTTCCACACAAGTGGTGAATGAATGAATCTTTGTGATTTGCAGGGTGTATATTTTAACATGTAAAATTTAATTATGTATAATTAACACGTTGTTTAAATTACAACGTATTTACAACTGTTAATATACCTGTTAGAACAGTATAGTGCTATAAAGTCTATAAACTGTTTTGTGTGAAAATTCCAGTCGTTCAGTAGATACAGAAATACTCAAACCAGACCTTCTGGCAACAAGATGGATGATGTGAACTTTACCAGAAGTTGCTGAACTAGATCTACATAATTTCATGCATTGCACTGTGATGTGATGTGATTGGCTGATCAGATAATTACCTCAATGTACAGGTGTTCTTGACTCCGAGTGCACATTCATCATCTTTAACCACTAAAACTTTTTTTACTAGGCACCAGCAGAGGACACACTGATTTAAGTTGATACATGTGGAAGGTTGATGTGACAAGAGCTAACAGAATGGTAATTTTTTTACATGGCCAATATACTATATATTGCAATCTCTATTTTAGGATCATTTACCCACACCCCCCCCCTCTTGATTTCTAATGTAAAGGTGCCATTTTGGAGCTGGAGATACAATAGTGATTTGGAAAGCAACACAAATATTGCATGTTGTAGAGATGGTCGATATTGCTTATTCATTTAATGGGTCTTGCAACATTCATGATAGACTTTTCAGGAGACATATTACTTTGGGTTCCGCCTATAATCCAACCATATGCATTGGGCTAATTGAGTACAGTGGCCTTAGCTGATGTGTATGTATAAAAGGCATCGGTGAAATGTCGGGGGGGTTCCCAGTCTTGCGCCTATGTCACCGGCTGACCCTGTCCCAGGATTAAGCAGATAAGATAGGACCCATGAATGCAAGATACTTGGGTATCAGGAGAGTTTAACAAAACATATTTGGGACCATATCGCCCACCCACAGCATTGGTTTAATTATTTATTTTTCCAATGTATTGATTCAGCTGATGACTTGTGATTTATTTTCAGGTGCAGTGTGAGCTCTGCAGTAGATGGGCACACTGTGCGGGGTATCACAAGGAAAGCGACACCAGTTACCACTGCAAAAAATGTTCTTCAAACAAATAAACAAATTTGTGTGTGTGCGTAATTGTCTATGTATTTATCCTACCTACTTTAAATGCAGGAAGCGCTTTCTGAAAAGGTAATTTAGTCTATAAATCTGTGCTACCTATAGTTTAAATACAGGAAGCACGTTCTGATAAGGTAATTTAGTCTATAAATCTGTGCTACCTATCGATTAAATGCAGGAAGCACGTTCTGATAAGGAAATCTGGGTTATAAATCTATGCTACCATTATTTTAGGTTAATGGCATTTTACGATTTAGTCCGTGGATTAACCAGAAAAAAAGTAAAAAAAAAAAGTGCTCTATTATTTTCCCACCATTTAACTGCCACTCCGTATTCAAATGCGCGCTGTGGTATGACATTTCGACACGGTAGCACGATTCGACAGACATGTCTATAAATATGCGCTACGGTAGGACGATCTGACAAAGTAGCACGGATTTTCAGAACACCGGTATAAAGACTAACGGAAATGCGTCACGGACTCTCCGTGCATAGAGCCTATAGTATTACTTTTTCTGCGTGGTCCCTTTAAATGTTTCGACGTGTCATGGTGCCTCCGGAAGACCGTTGATTTGCGGAAGTGTTCACACTGTTGAGTTGTGTTGTTGTTGTTTTATGTTGTTTTGGGGGATGTTGTGGTGATTTTTATTTGCTGCTTACATGTCGGGGGTTTATATAGAGAAGCTCGTGCAGGTGTATGATCGGTACCGGGACTATGTGAGCAAAAACCCGGGAGCTACAGCGCAGGTGGAGAGCGCAGTGCGGACTTTGTCCTACCTCATAGCAGGTCTGCACTCTAAATACTATTATAAAACAATAATGTAACAATGCAGTTAGAAGTAACACGAATTTAGTATCGCATTCAATAAAACAGAGATTATAGAACGGCTTAATATAATATTCGTGCTTAATTTTTTTTTAAATCAAATTCATGGGGCTTTATTAAACTCTTAGTATGCATACTGTATTATTTACAACCACCCATAATACACTGCTAATACAACATTTAACTATTACTACACCTCGTACTGCACTACTTGCTGTCATTTCAACACTATTTACTACAATATATACAATACACTGCATACTACAGTATATACTTCATGCTATGCATACTAGAATAGGATGCCTTTATTGTCACTATACACATGTACATTGAGATTAAAAGCCACTTCTTTCCAAGTGCAAACACATATATAACACAAAATAAACGGTGCAATAGTGCATAGGTTTGAGTCTATAAATAGATAGATATGGTGTTATAAAAGAGTTATTATTGCACATTATCAAATATTGCACAGTACTGAATATTGGATAGTGACATTAATGGTATTCCAGAGTATACAAATATTACACAATAATGGAATCTAACAATGTTGTCAATAATAATAAATATTGCCCAGTAGATGGGTAAGAAGACTGGGGGAGATTGAGAAATCAGACTGTGAGATCAATGCATGCATGAATTCAGAATGGTTATGGCTTTCAGGGAAAAACTGTTATTGAGCCTGTTTGTTGTTGGTATGATCCATACTTCTGTTCTCACTGCAAATATGTATGTGCAGTTTGAGCAGTGTATATATGTATATGTGTGTGTGTATATGTATGTATGTATGTGTGTATATGTATGTATGTATATATATATATATATATATATATATATATATATATATATATATATATATATATACCACAGACCACTTCTCAGTACCTATGCTTTCTGGCTGATGTTTTGGTCACTTTTGAATGTTGGTGGTGCTTTCACACTCGTGGTAGCATGAGACAGACTCTACAACCCACACAAGTGGCTCAGGTAGTACAGCTCATCCATGATGGCACATCAATGCGAGCTGTGGCAATAAGGTTTGCTGTGTCTGTCAGCGTAGTGTCCAGAGGCTGGAGGTGCTACCAGGAGACAGGTCAGTACACCAGGAGACGTGGAGGAGGCCGCAGGAGGGCAACAACCCAGCAGCTGGACCGCTACCTCCGCCTTTGTGCAATGAGGAGCACTGCCAGAGCCCTGCAAAATGACCTCCTGCTGGACACAAATGTGCATGTGAGGATGGCATGAGGGCTCGATGTCCACAGATGGGGGTTGTGCTCACAGCCCAACACCGTGCAGGACGCTTGGCATTTGCCAGAGAACACCAGGATTGGCAAATTCCCCACTGGCCTCCTGTGCTCTTCACAGATGAAAGCAGGTTCACACTAAGCACATGTGACAGACGTGACAGAGTCTGGAGACGCCGTGGAGAGCAATCTGCTGCCTGCAACTTCCTTCAGCATGACTGGTTTGGCAGTGGGTCAGTAATAGTGTGGGGTGGCATTTCTTTGGAGGGCCGCACAGCCCTCCATGTGCTCGCCAGAGGTAGCTTGACTGCCATTAGGTACCGAGATGAGATCCTCAGACCCCTTGTGAGACAATATGCTGGTGCGGTTGGCCCTGGGTTCCTCCTAATGCAGGACAGTGCTAGACCTCATGTGGCTGGAGTGTGTCTGCAGTTCCTGCAAGATGAAGGCATTGAAGCTATGGACTGACCCGCCCGTTCCCCAAACCTGAATCCGATTGAGCATATCTGGGACCTCATGTCTCGCTTCATCCACCAACGTCACAGTGCCCCACAGACTGTCCAGGAGTTGGTGGATGCTTTAGTCCAGGTCTGGGAGGAGATCCCTCAGGAGACCATCCGCCACCTCATCAGGAGCATGCCCACGCGCTGTAGGGAGGTCATACAGGCACGTGGAGGCCACACACAATACTTAGCCTAATTTTGACTTGTTTTAAGGACATTACATCAAAGTTGCTTGTAGAGAGAGTGTTTTTCCAGTTTAATTTTGTGTGTGATTCCAAATCCAGGCCTCCATTGGTTAATAAATTTGATTTCCATTGATGATTTTTGTGTGATTTTGTTGTCAGCACATACAACTTTGTACATAACAAAATAATCAATGAGAATATTTCATTCATTCAGATCTAGGATGAGTTATTTGAGAATTCCCTTTATTTTTTTGAGCATTGTGTATGTATGTATTTATGTGTATATTTATATATGTAATTCATATTTATATATATGAAGTATGATCAGAAGTATGGATCACACCAAGACTATATACACAGTATGTATGTGTATATATATATATATATATATATATATATATATATATATATATATATGTATATGTATATGTATGTTCACAGTGGGGCAAAAAAGTATTTAGTCAGTCACTGATTGTGAACTGTGTGTTCACATTGTAGGAGTTTTAAAGAATTTAATTGTAAATCATGGTGGAAAATAAATATTTGGTCATCCACAAACAAGCAAGATTTCTGGCTCTCACAGACCTGGAACTTCTTCTTTAAGAAGGTCTTCTGTCCTCCACTCGTTACCTGTGTTAATGGCACCTGTTTTACCTCGTTATCTGTATATTTGAAACCTGTCCACAGCTTCAAACAGTCAGACTCCAAACTCAACCATGGCCAAGACCAAAGAGCTGTCGAAGGACACCAGAAAGAAAATTGTAGACCTGCACCAAGCTGGTAAGAGTGAATCTACAATAGGCAAGCAGGTTGGTGTGAATAAATCAACTGTGGGTGCAATTGTAAGTAAATGGAAGACATACAAGACAATTGATAATCTCCCTCGATCTGGTTCTCCACGCAAGATCTCATCCCGTGGGGTCAAAATTATCATGAGAACGGTGAGCAAAAATCCCAGAACCACATGGAGGGACCTGATGAGTGACCTGCAGAGAGCTGGGACCAAAGTAACAAATCTACCATCAGTAACACACCACGCCGAGAGGGACTCGGATCCTGCAGTGCCAGGTGTGTCCCCCTGCTTAAGCCACTACATGTCCAGGCCCATCTGAAGTTTGCCAGAGAGCATATGAATGATCCCGAAGAAGATTGGGAGAATATCATGTGGTCAGATGAAACTAAAATAGAGATTTTTGGTAGAAATTCAACTCGCCGTGTTTGGAGGAAGAAGAATTCTGAGTTGCGCCATACCTACTGTGAAGCATGGGGGTGAAAGCCTCATGCTTTGGGGCTGTTTTTCTGCAAAGGGGTCAGGACGACTGATCCGTGTTAAGGGAAGAATGAACGGGGCCATGTATCGTGAGATTTTAACCCAAAACCTCCTTCCATCAGAGAGAACATTGAAGAAGGAACATGGCTGGGTCTTCCAGCATGACAGTGATCCCAAACACACCGCTTGGGTTACGAAGGAGTGGCTCCATAAAAAGCATTTCAGGATCCTTGAGTGGCCTAGCCAGTCTCCAAACCTCAGCCCCATAGAAAATTTGTGGAGGGAGTTGAAAGTCTGTGTTGTCCCAAAACATTAGTGTTCTAGAGATCTGCATGGAGGATTGGGCCAAAAGACCAGCTACAGTGTGTGCAAACCTGGTGAAGACTTACAGGAAACGTTTGACCTCTGTCATTGCCAGCATAGGTTATGTATTGAGTTGAACCAAATTTATTGACCAAACTTTTTTTCCACCATAATTTACAATTAAATTCTTTAAAAATCCTACAATGTGATTTCCTGGATTTTTTCCCCTCATTTTGTCTCTCGTAGTTGAAGTGTACCTATGATAAAAATTACAGACCTCTCTCATCTTTCTAATTAGGAGAACTGGCAGAGTGGCTGACCAAATACTTTTTTGCCCCACTGTCTGTGTATGTGTGTATATATATATATATATATATAATATATTTATATATATATTATATATATATGTGTGTGTTGCTGTGTGTGTGTGTGTGTGTGGTTGTCGGTGTTATATATATATATATATAGATATACATATATCTATATTACATGATACATATACAGTGGTATGAAAAGTTTGGGCACCCCTGATATTTCCTGATTTTTCTTCTTAAATCTTGGTTGTCCAGCTAGAATGTCAGAGTAATATATCATATTAGAAAGATGAACACCGTGGATTATTTAGAAGTGAATTAAGTTTATAGGTTTTACAGAAAGTGTGCAGTAATTATTCAAACAAAATTAGGCAGGTGCATAAATTTGGGCACCCTTGTCATTTGAATACCTTTAGCACTAATTATTGGAACACAAAATATGTTTTGTAAGCTCACTGACCCTTGATCTACATACACAAGTGAGTCCAACTATGATAAAGGGTTAAGGTGGCCAATTGGAAGTTTTTCTCCTCTTTGCATCTTCTCTGAAGAGTGGCAATATGGGAGCCTCAAAACAACTCTCAAATGGCCTGAAAACAAAGGTTGTTAACATCATGGTTCAGGGAAAGGGAAAAGCTCTCTCAGAGATTTCAGCTGTCAGTTTCCACTGTGAGGAACATAGTGACGCAATGGAAGACCACAGACACAGTTCTAGTTAAGGAACTCCCGAAGTGGCAGACCAAGAAGAATCTCAGATAGGCAGAGGCGAAGGATGGTGAGAACAGTCATAGTCAAGCCACAGACCACCTTCAAAGACCTACAACCTCATCTTGCTGCAGATGGTGTCACTAATCATCGTTCAACTATACAGCACACTTTGCACAAGGAGAGGCTGTATGGGAGAGTAATGCAGAAGAAGCCTTTTCTGCAGACACGCCACAGTCACTTGAGGTGTGCTACAGCACATTTGGACAATCCAGCTTCATTTTGGAATAAAGTGCTGTGTACTGATGAAACTAAAATTGAGTTATTTGGACATAACAAGGAGCGGCACACATCCCAAGACAAACATTTGCTACCCACAGTAAAATTTGGTAGCGGTTCCATCAGGCTGCGGGACTGTGTGGCCAGTGCAGGTACTAGGAATCTTGTTAAAGTTGAGGATCGCATATTCCAGTTAATATCTCCAGATTCTTGAGAACAATGTTCAAGAATCAGTGACAAAGTTGCACCGAGGCCAACGACCCAAAACCCTGCTCAAAATCTACTAAGGCATTCATGCAGAGGAACCAGTACAACATTCTGGAATGGCCATCTCAGTCCCTAGACAAATGTGAGCTGTCCATGCTCGGAAACCATCAAACCTGACTGAACTGGAGATGTTTCTAAAGAAGAATGGTCCAAAGCACCTTCAACCAGAATCCAGACTGGAAGCTGTAGGAAGCGTTTAGCGGCTGTTATTTCTACAAAAGGAGGATCTACTAATACTGATGTAATTTTTCTGTTGGGGTGCCCAAATTTATACACCTGCCTAATTTTGTTTGAATAATTACTGCACACTTTCTGTAAATCCTATAAACTTAATTTCACGTCTCAAATATCACTGTGTTCATCTGCTATATGATATATTTAACTCAAGTTGCTGATCTGAACAACCAGTGATTTATAAACTAAAATCATGAAAATTATCAGGGGTGCCCAAACTTTTAGTACCAGGTATATGTATATGTATATGTGTGTGTGTATGTATTATATATTAACACAAACAATACGTATTACATGTGATGAAAAAGTATAGATTAGACGTTATATATTGTGTGTATATATCTGTTGTGTGGTGTTGTGTAGATATGGATATATGTTCTATATAGATATATAATATATATATATATATATATATATATATATATATATATATATATATATACATACATACTGTACATACTAGTAAATAGCATACTACAGTGGTGCTTAAGTTGACCTAAAACATCATCAGACTTTCACATGTCCTAAAAGTAGATAAAGAGAACCCAGTTTAACAAATGAGACAGAAATATTATACTTGGTCATTTCTTGAGGAAAATTATCCAATATTACATTTTAGTGAGTGGCAAAAGTATCTGAAACTCTAAGATTTGTAGTTAATTTGCAGGTGAAATTATAGTCAGCCCTCCTGGCTGGCCTCACGGGAACAGAGGGCCTCCTGGCTGGCCTCACGGGAACACATGCCTTTTGGCAAGGCCTTTCAGGAACACACGGCCTCTAGCAAGGCCTCTCAGGAACATGCAGCCTCTGGCAAGGCCTCTCGGGAACATGGGCTGACACAGAACCAACTAATTCAGGATCAGGACTTACTTGCCGGATTACGGAACTAGAGAGCACGGTAGACTCAGATACAGAGCCAAGGGGCGCTTTGGACCTCTGTACTGAGCAGCCCTGTTTAGATATAGAGCTTGTCAGTGCTAATGGGTCAGGTACTGAGCTAACGAGCTCAAATATGGTGCTAGGGGGCTCAACCACGAGGCTAACCTGCCTAAATACCGGGTTATCAGGCGCTAGAGACTCAGGTACTGAGCTACAGGGAGCTAACTGTTCATCTACTGAGCTACAAGGTGCTAACTGCTCAGCTACTGAACTAGCGTGCTCAAAAATGAATCTAACCAGCCTAAAGACCGGGTTATCCGGTACTAGTGACTCAGGTACTGAGCTACAGGGCACTAACTGCTCATCTACTGAGCTACGGGGTGCTAACTGCTCATCTACTGAGCTAGCGTGCTCAGACGTGAAGCTAACTGACCTAAATACAGGATTATCGGACACTAGCGACTCGAATACTGTGCCACGTGGCGCTAACGGCTCTTCGACGGGGCTAACAGGCACAGCGTGCATAGATACATGGCTAGTGTCCCCTGAAACAGGGCTATTGGACCCTATCGGCTCAGGTACTGTGCCTCGGGGTACTAACGGCTCTTCAACAGAGCTGATAGGAGCAGTGTTCACAGATACGTGGCTAATGTACTCAGAAACGGGGCTATCATGCTCAGGTACTGAGCTACGGCGTGCTAACTGCTCATGTATGAAGCTTATAGCCATGGCGAGCTCAGATACGGAGCTAACATGCTCAAATTTAGGGCTATAACGTGCAAACCGGCACTTGGACCGGTTCCTGACTGCTGGTAAGCTGGGGACCCAGCAGGTTACCAGCGAACGTGGGCAAGCGTGGGCAGTTGGAGGACTCCAGCTTATCTTCCACGGGGAAGATCGTACCTCTCCCACAACTTCTCTAAAAGCTGGCCACTGGTCCCCAACATCAGCTTAGGCCAGTTAGTATCCACCCAGTGGTGGATACTAACCGAGGAGCAACCGAAACTAAACAACAGATGGACAAAGCAATAAACAGAAACCGGCTACCGCAAGGCAATCAACATAAGCGCGCTACCGTGAGACAAAACACAATAGGGCTTACCGCAATACAAAGCATAAATCCATGAGGCGTAATAGTGCGAGCAATAACAGGGATCACAGAAGTGGCAGAAAGCCACCAAACGCCGCAACAGTCTGAAGCAGTCTGCTTAAATACAGTATATACGGTTATACAGTCTATTTACTCCAAAGGCCCGAGCAGCTTCTCCACGAATGGAGCAGACAAAACTGCCCCCCAGAGGCGAGGAGGGGCATAATGTGTGGAGGTCTGGGGGAACCTGTGACATCATCAGATTGGAAAAGGTTACAAAACCATCTCTAAAGACTTTGGACTCCACCAATCCACAGTCAGACAGATTGTGTACAAATGGAGGAAATTCAAGGCCATTGTTACCCTCCCCAGGAGAGGTTGACCAACAAAGATCACTTCAAGAGCAAGGCGTATAATAGTTGGCGAAGTCACAAAGGACCCTAGAGTAACTTCTCTCACATTGGCTAATGTTAATGTTCATGAGTCCACCATCAGAAGAACACTGAACAACAATGCTGTGCATGGCAGGGTTGCAAGGAAAAAGCCACTGCTCTCCAAAAAGAACATTGCTGCTGTTTTCTACAGATCATGTGGACGAGCCAGAAGGCTGTTGGAAGAATGTTTTGTGGACGGATGAGAGCAAAATATAACTTTTTGGTTTGAAAGAAAAGTATTATGTTTGGAGAAAGGAAAACACTGCATTCTAGCATAAGTACCTTATCCCATCTGTGAAATATGGTGGTGGTAGTATCATGGTTTGGGTCTGTTTTGCTGCCTCTGGGCCAGGACGGCTTGCCATCATTGATGAAACAATGAATTCTGAATTTTATCAAAGAATTCTGAAGGAAAATGTCTTGACATCTGTCCATGAACTGAGTCTCAAGAGAAAGTGGGTCATGCAGCAAGACAGCGACCCTAAGCACACAAGCCGTTCTACCAAAGAATGGTTAAAGAATAATAAAGTTAATGTTTTGGAAAGGCAAAGGAAAAGTCCTGACCCTAATCCAATCAAAATGTTGTGGAAGGACATGAAGTGAGCAGTTAATGTGAGGAAACCCACCAACATCCCAGAGTTGAAGCTGTTCTGTACGGAGGAATGAGCTAACATTCCTCCAAGCCAGTGTGTAGGACTGATCAACAGTTACAGGAAACGTTTAGTTGCAGTTATTGCTGCACGGGGGGGGGGGGGTCACACCAGATTCTGAAAGCAAAGGTTCACTTAATCTTGACACTCACTAATATGCAATATTGGATCATTTTCCTCAATAAATACATGACCAAGTATAACATTTTTGTCTCATTTGGGTTCTCTTTATCTACGTTTAGGACTTTTAGGAAAATCTGATGATGTTTTAGGTATTTATGCAGAAATATAGAAAATTCTAAAGGGGTCACAACTTTTAAGCACCACTGTATATACAGGCCGTACTACACTTTAAGTAAGCTGTTTACTACTATACATGCTGCACTGCATACATATGGCTGTGCATAGGTACTGCACACTACATTGTTTCCTGTCAGTAGTACCGTTTCGTACTACACTGTGTACAACTTTACACACTATACTACATACTTTATTACCTACTATAATTCTATGTATGAAATATTAAATATTTAGGGAATTGTTTTATGCCCAACCCTGGTAAACCCTGGCAGCACAGTCTTATGCAACAACTTGGGCAAGCCTTGCTAAATCACTTGCATATTATTCATTTCTGCAACAAACAAACGTAAATGTCACACTTGACTGGAGTGCCCAAACCTTTGCTTAAGGCTATATATTAAACCTGAAGCTATTGCACTTATACAGCATTTAAATCACCTTCACTTTCCTCTCTACACAGCAGTTTTATTCTGTCTGTTGCTGTGTTTTTACTGCTAATATTCACCTTTTCAGTACACACATTACATGGTGGAAAAAGGATGGAATAGAGATAAGTAAATGCAGTTTTTCTTCATTTTACTGCTTGGTTCATAAGCAATAAAAAATCTAATATTAAACATCAAATGTCTGTAATTCTAAGATTTACATAATTCACTGACTTTATTCCATGACCACAGAATATTACTGTCCACTACATTTACACACAGTTCAGTTTAGTAATTGTAATATTAAAGCATTGGTGTAAATGCAATTTCTGTGTTTGATTGCAGGTCGCTTTGCTGCCTCTCATGAGCTTTCGGAATTGGGTAAGGTTTGCACATTAAGCATTAAAATACATTTTCCCAGTCCTGCTCCTTCTGCACAGTTTCATGTGTTTTTCTCATCAAACACACCAATTCATTAAAACACCAGTTAATAAGTTTCATATAATCTGTTGTTGATTTGTCACAATATTGTATTTATGGTTAATGATTTCTTTCATATGTTGAAATGTGCAAATAGTTTTGTAATCAGGTTCTTCAGTTAATCCACCTGCTTAGAAAATGAAGCTAAATAGTGAAACGGGTGGGAAAAGGCTTATGGATTATTAGTTAAAAATGTAGAAACTTACTAGGTCCCAAGAGCCAAGCAGTATGTAAGAAGTAATGATGGGCGATATGGAAAAAATACTATATCACGATAGTTAAAGACATTTTCACGATACACAATACATGTAATCGCAGACAAAGTGTAGATTCTTAAAAACTACTATTCAAATATTATCCCATACTTAGTAAAGTGATTTATATTAAAACATGTACTGCACTTCATCCAGTTAAACAGGACTACTTACACTCTTTATAATTAAACATACAGTTGGTGTCACACCTCACCTGCACACCTGCGGGCCACGCCCACCTTCATGCACCTTCTCTCACTTTCCATCACCTTCTTTCCCTTTGTCTCTCCTTCTCCTTGTTATCTCTTGCACCTGCCTCACATTTCCAGCTCATTCCAGCTTCATTATATATACCGTTCACCTCCACAGACTCGTCGCTCTGTCTCGTGGTCCCTACCGCATCACAAGCATTTCTAGCACGTCTCTAACGTGTCCGATCCTTTCCATCTATATCGCTCCTAGCCTACCAATCTGACCGTCCCGTTTCTAGCCGTTACCAAAAGCCTGACCTAGTTTCTCTACCTATTCGATCGCGTCCCTATATCTGTACCTAGGCTATCTGTTATTGCTCACCTACCGTGCCTCGCCTCTTCCGTTCATCTTCGTCTTCGTTCTGTCACCTGTTCGCTTTATCATATATATATATATATATATATATATATATATATATATATATATATATATATATATATATATATATATGTATATATATATATATTCCTATATATTCCTTCGCGTTCGCGTTTGTAGTTCCGTTATCTGTTTTTGTTAATAAAACGCCCTCTGAGTTCAACCCCACTCTCCCTGCGTGTGTCTCCTCTTTTGTACAGCTGGCGTGACAGTTGGTCAGTATTCCTTATGCACTGATGATATCCTCAATATGCTCAGAGAAGTATATCGTCTATCACGATAACATAATTTATCATGATATTGCCCACCCCTAGTAAGAAGGCCTGTTAACTAGCCACCCAAAAAGAAACACTTTGTTTTATATACAAGGGTCAAGGTTTTTAGACACTTGAGCTTTTAATGCATTTTAACTGTTTTATTCACTTTGCAGTTACAAACAGTGATACAGATAATTATAATAAAATATTTTTTGTTGAACTGTGTTTACTGTTAGAGCTATGTCACATATTTATTTCCTTAATCTAGTCTATTATATAATGTAATCTGTGGTGCTGTTAATGTGACTTCTTAGGCTAATAACTATTTTAAATGTTATCTGCAGCAGAACTGGTACTTACATGTAGTCTTTTCTCTTTTTAGCCAGTTTTACTGTAGCATCGGATGGTTTTGCACTTGATGAAGCTTTCAGAACTTTTGCTATTTTCCAAAATGATTGTTCATCATTGCTTAAAGTAATTAGTTTTTTATTTTATTTGTTTTTTACAGTTGGTTTGTTGTTGTTTTGTTGTCGTCGTTGTTGTTAATTCGGCTTTTTTCTATTTTCACTGATTATTAAAACTCACAAAAAGGAAAGATATCCTCCAAATAGGACACTTGTCATCCACTCTACATTTTCACAAAGTAAATAATCTCCGACGGCCAGATAGAAAACGAAGGGTTTGAGGATAGTGGATGGTACTTTTGACACCCACAGTCTTGATGCAATTATTGTTAGCTGCCACAAAAGTGGGGTGTTGGCTTAAAAAACCTCCCCCAAAACAAATATTTGTTTTAGATATTTTTTAAAGAAAAAAATTGACTACTTAATATGAAGCTTTTGTGAAGCCTTGAGAATTTCTTTATTTCTGCATAAAAACGTAAGAGGTAATCAGATTTTCACACAAGTAACGCATTGGACTTAAGCGCCAGACCTTCCTCCATGACCCTGACCAGGATAAGCAAGAGTAAAACAGGAGTTAAGCGCCAGGAGTTAAGCGCCAGACCTTCCTCCATGACCCTGACCAGGATAAGCAAAAGTAAAACAGGATGCTAGTTGCACAAGATGCAGTTTAATTTCCTGTCTCTTCTTTCATGGCTTGGTATGAACAAGGTGGTGGAAGGATCATAAGCTTCTGCTCCATGTTAACATGATTGCATCAAGGTATTACTACAGATTTGTCAGGTGCACAGAAAGGTTAAATAAAGAGCAGATGAGTAGAATTAAGGGAAATCAGTGTTTGGAGCAGGAACTAGGAATCAGTGCTAAAGTCTCGGATTTGTTTAATATTTGTCACGTGTGTGTGTGTGTGTTGTTTCACAGTATACTCAGCATCCAACCTCCTGGTGTTGCTGAATGATGATATCCTGAGGAAGAGTCTCTCCAAAACTCTGCCTGTGGTAATTTCCCATAGTCTCCTACCAAAACAGCCTTTCATACACTGATAGAAAGCGGCATTGTTGCCATGGTTACAGAGATAATGTTGAAAAGGAACAGCATGTACCCGGAGCAAGATGCTGAAACAACAACAAATATGGCCAAATGTATTGTTCACAATACAAGCAAGCTGGGCAGACAGTGAATTATAATATTTAGTACACATATGCTTAAAAGTTTAAGCACTCCTAGTTAAAACATACCAACAGGCCAGCAGCCCTTGTTATCTTTCTTTACCATTAAAAGAAAAGTTATATAAAGTATTTCTGTATGCTGTAACTTATAATTTTAGATAGAAAGAAAATCTGAATCAGCCAAAATTGTAATTGGTCAGTTACAGATTAACATACTCAGCAATCAGAATCAGCAAGGAAATTGCGATCGGTGCATGTCTAGTTTTAACCCACTTGTCCTGACCAGTGACCTCTACCCCACCTGAGCTCCTTTTATTGTTCATGGTTTATTAAAATGTGCAGAACTACAGCATATTTAATCGTTTCTTTAGCCTCAGTAAAACAAGAAGTGAAAATAAATAACAACATAACGAAGATTGGAATATGCAACCATTTGTAAAAAGTTATAAAATCACAAACACCTGATAATTCGAGCTCTAATTCTAACCTGTAATAGTTGGGGAAAAAATTAAGCTTTAGTGAGCTTTCATTGCAGCCACACTGTATTTGATAAATGTGTGTTGCAACTCAGTAAGCTCTTTATTTCTTCTTGGTGCTAGAGTGCTACATATATCACGGGCTTCCCAAGCTCTGTGTTCATATTTAAACACATTTAAAGAATTTCAGTAACGCAATAAAAGTGGTGCTCGGTCCGCGGCCCCGGGTGAGCCAGATGGAATTCGTGACCTGCGGCTCAGGGACTTTAATGGAGCTCCAGCAAGGAAGCTTGTGGTGATATATGAAAATCACCCTCCATCAGCTCTAATGACCTACAGAAACAACACCTCATAGTGTATATCTATATGTGTGCACAAGAGGGCAGCAGTGGCTCATTAGTTAATGCTCTGGGATGTTTCTGATGTTTTGGAGCGAAACCCTCATTGCTGTACTGTACTCCTGCATACATGTAGGGGTCAATGGTTGCTCTGGGCTACTAATCAAAATGTTAGGGCTTCAAATCCCTGCCAATTTTTTCACCTTGAGCAAGATCCTTAACCCTCTGTCTTAGGCTCTGGCCTAATAATTAATAGGTTGAGGGTTACAGTGGTGGTTGGAAGTTTGTGAACCCTTTAGAATTTTCCATGTTTCTGCTTAAATATGACCTAAAACATCATCAGATTTTCACAAAAGTCCTAAAAATAGATAAAGACAACCAGGTTAAACAAATGAGACAAAAATATTATACTTGCTAATTTATTTATTGAGGAAAATGAACCAATATAACATATTAGTGAGTGGCAAAAGTATGTGAACCTTTGCTTTCAGTATCTGTTGTGACCCCCCTGTGCAGCAATAACTGCAACTAAATGTTTCCTGTAACTGTTGATCAGTCCTGCACACCGGCTTAGAGGAATTTTAGCCCATTCCTCTGTATAGAACAGCTTCAACTCTGGGATATTGGTGGGTTTCCTCATATTAACTGCTCACTTCAGGTCCTTCCACAACATTTATAATGGATTAAATTCAGGACTTTGACTTGGCCATTCCAAAACATTAACTTCATTCTTCTTTAACCATTCTTTGGTAGAAAGACTTGTGTGCTTAGGGCCGTTGTCTTGCTGCATGATCTACCTTCTCTTGAGATTCAGTTCATGGACAGATGTACTGACATTTTTCTTTAGAATTATCTGGTATAATTCAGAATTCATTGTTCCATCAATGATGGCAAGCTGTCCTGGCCCAGATGCAGCAAAACAGGCCCAAACCATGATACTACCACCACCATGTTTTACAGATGAGATGAGGTTCTTATTCTGGAATGCAGTGTTTTCCTTTCTCTAAACATAGTGTCGTTTTTTTAACATTCTTCCAATAGCCTTCTGGCTTGTCAAGGTAATTTAGCAAACTGCAGACAAGCAGCAATGTTCTTTTTGGAGAGCAGTGGCATTCCCTTGCAACCCTGCCATGCACACCATTGTTGTTCAGTGTTCTTCTGAATTTCCTCCATTTGTACACAATCTGTCTGACTGTGGATTGATCGAGTCCAAACTCTTTAGAGATGGCTTTGTAATCTTTTCCAGTCTGATGGGCATCAACAACTCTTTTTCTGAGGTCCTCAGAAATCTCCTTTGTTCGTGCCATGATACACTTCCACAAACATGTGTTGTGAAGAGCAGATTTTGATAGATCCCTGTTCTTTACATAAAACAGTGTGCCCACCCACACCTGATTGTCATCCCATTGTTTGAAAACACCTGACTCTAATTTCACCTTCAAATTTACTGCTAATTCTAGAGGTTCACATACTTTAGCCACTCAATAATATGTAATATTGGATCATTTTCCTCAATAAATGAATGACCAAGTATAATATTGTTGTCTCATTTGTTTAACTGGGTTCTCTTTATTTACTTTTAGGACTTGTGTGAAAATCTGATGATGTTTTAGGTCATATTTATGCAGAAATATAGAAAATTTTACAGGGTTCACAAACTTTCAAGCACCACTGTACATTCCTACCATTGTGGGCCCTTTAGAATGTCCCTCATCCCTGTCTGCTAAGTCTGTGAGGTAATAATAAAAAAACTTAAAGGTTTAAATCCCTGTCAATTTGTACCTTTTGGCAAGGTCTAAACCTTGGTATGTACCAGGGGAAGTCATGGCTTAGTGTTTAGGACTTGGGGCCAGTTTTTGGGCCCTTAAGCAAGGCTGTCTTGTGCCTTGAAAGACAACCTTACGCCTCTGTGGTGCAATGAAAAGAAATGTATATGAATAATAGAAATAAAGACCGTTTCTGTCTATCTGTGTGTAGTCTCTCTCTCAGCAGAGGTTGTTAACATGGCTGTCCGTGATGGAGTACCTGGAGGTCTTTATGGAGATGGGAGCCGTGAAGCTGTGGAGCGAGGCCGGACGCTGGCTGGTCATCGTCCTCATCCAGATCTCAAATTAAGTCTCTTTTTTTTCAAAACATAAAGCAGCTTAGATTTAAGATTGATAGCGATATCATGGTTATCTTTTTCCTGCACATCTACAGATCGATCCTGCGCATCTTGCTGCTCTTCTGGTACAAATCAGGCATCCAGACCTCACCCCCCATAATCCCACTGGACAGAGACTTGCAGCTCTACAGCAGAGGTAAGAGCTAAACATATGTACAGCTCTGCAGACTCTGCTTCCTCTAGTCCTGTTTATATTTTATAAGTTATAACTTATTTTTGGATTTACATAAAATGTTCTGAACAATTTTACAACAAGTCTCTGTCTATAGCATGTGATCTTAATTACAATGTATAATATTTAGTTCTCTACAATGGACTGGGGTATCATCCACGACACCGTTGTATTTGTGCCCTGTGTCCTCAGGGGATAGGCACCTGAGCCCTGCAAACCTAACAAAGAAAAGTGGGGTTAAAACAGTTAAACATATACTCATATGGTGCTTGAATGCAACGACAGTTCACTAGTCTACCTTCCAGCCAGGTCGGGCATCACCCAGTCAGGACTGAATCATCCACTGCGACAGCTAACCCTGGCCAGCCCTGCATTGGACTGGCAGCCAGTACGGAGTACATAAGTCTGAGTAATGGTCCTAGCTGATGCCATAAATGCTTGGTTGGCAATAAACCTGCTGAGCGGACAGGCCCAGGAAGTGTTGCCATCTGACGGAGACATTCCTGAGAAACTCTTAGTGTGTGTGGAAGAGCATTATCCTTTTGAAAAATGCCAGGTGGAAGCCCTGTCATGAGAGGCAACACGTGACCTTGTATCACTACTAGGGGTGGCCAAATCATCACACCAGCAGTTGGGGCAGTGTAATGTTCCACAGCAAAGGCAGGATTAAGGCAGGGTGAGAACTCGACCTGACCATCGTCGAATCCCAAAAAGAACCTGTATTCATCAATAAAAACAATACGGTTCCATCCATAGTAGTACAGGTTTCTTGTTCACGACACAAATACAGACAAAGGTGATGGTGGCTGGCTGTCAATGGCAGGACATGTAATGGGTGCAGTGACAACAAACTTCCTTCTGCTAAGCACCTTGAAATGGTCCGGACAGAGACAGGGGTGTGTGTTGAAGGTGCCAACTGTGTCTGAATGGTGGAAAACAAAACTGTGGGAGCTGCTCTTGCTTGTCAGTGGAGCAAATGATCCTCTGTAGTGGTGGTCTAGATGGGTCAGCAGTTCGTTATATATATATACATATATACACTGCTCAAAAAAATAAAGGGAATTCTCAAATAACACATCCTAGATCTGAATGAATGAAATATTCTCATTGAATACTTTGTTCTATACAAAGTTGAATGTGCTGACAACAAAATTACACAAAAATCATCAATGGAAATCAAATTTATTAACCAATGAAGGCCTGGATTTGGAGACACACACAAAATTAAACTGGAAAAACACACTACAGGCTGATCCAACTTTGATGTAATGTCCTTAAAACAAGTCAAAATGAGGCTCAGTATTGTGTGTGGCCTCCACGTGCCTGTATGACCTCCCTAGGACACCTGGGCATGCTCATGATGAGGTGGCGGATGGTCTCCTGAGGAATCTCCTCCCAGACATGGACTAAAGCATCCGCCAACTTCTGGACAGTCTGTGGTGCAACGTGACGTTGCTGGATGGAGCGAGACATGATGTCCCAGATGTGCTCAATCAGATTCAGGTCTGGGGAATGGGCGGGCCAGTCCATAGCTTCAATGCCTTCATCTTGCAGGAACTGCTGACACACTCCAGCCACATGAGGTCTAGCATTGACCTGCATTAGGAGGAACCCAGGGCCAACTGCACCAGCATATTGTCTCACAAGGGGTCTGAGGATCTCATCTCTGTACCTAATGTCTGTCAGGCTACCTCTGCCGAGCACATGGAGGGCTGTGCAGCCCTCCAAAGAAATGTCACCAAACACCATTACTGACCCACTGCCAAACCGGTCATGCTGAAGGATGTTGCAGGCAGCAGATCGCTCTCCACATCGTCTCCAGACTCTGTCACGTCTGTCACAAGACTCATATCATCCTCATGGAGTCAGTTTCTAATCGTTTTTTCAGACACATGCATATTTGTGGCCTGCTGGAGGTCATTTTGCAGGGCTCTGGCAGTGCTCCTCCTGTTCCTCCTTGCACAAAGGCGGAGGTAGCGGTTCTGCTGCTGGGTTGTTTCCCTCCTACGGCCTCCTTCACGTCTCCTGGTGTACTGGCCTGTTTCCTGGTAGCACCTCCAGCCTCTGGAGACTACCTTCTTGCCACAGCTCGCATTGATGTGCCATCATTGATGAACTGCACTACCTGAGCCACTTGTGTGGATTGTAGAGTCCGTCTCATGCTACCACGAGTGTGAAAGCACCACCAACATTCAAAAGTGACCAAAACATCAGCCAGAAAGCATAGGTACTGAGAAGTGGTCTGTGGTCCCCATCTGCAGAACCACTCCTTCTTATTGAGTGTGTCTTGCTAATTGCCAATAATTTCCACCAGTTGTTTATTCCATTTTCACAACAGCATGTGAAATTGATTGTCAATCAGTGTTGCTTCCTAAGTGGACAGTTTGATTTCACAGAAGTTTGATTTACTTGGAGTTATAATGTGTTGTTTAAGTGTTCCCTTTATTTTTTTTTGAGCAGTGTGTGTACATATAGAGTGGTGCTTGAAAGTTTGTGAACCCTTTAGGATTTTCTATATTTCTTCTTAAATGTGAACTAAAACATCATCAGATTTTCACACAAGTCCTAAACGTACATAAAGAGAACCAAGTTAAAGAAAAGAGACAAAAATATTAGAATTGGTCATTCATTTATTGAGGAAAATGATCCAATATTACATATTTTTGAGTGGCTAAAGTATGTGAACCTCTAGAATTAGCAGTAAATTTGAAGGTGAAATTAGAATCAGGTGTTTTCAGTCAATGCCCCGTGCAGCAATAACTGCAACTAAACGTTTCCGGTAACTGTCGATCAGACCTGCACACCAGCTTGGAGGAATTTTAGCCCATTCCTCCGTATAGAACAGCTTCAATTGGGATGTTGGTGGGTTTCCTCACATTAACTGCTCACTTCAGGTCCTTCCACAACATTTTGTTTGGATTAAGGTCAGGACTTTGACTTGGCCATTCCAAAACATTAACTTTATTCTTTCTTTTTACCATTCTTTGGTAGAACGTTCTTGTGTGTTATTGTTGTTGTCTATGCGGCATGACCCACCTTTTCTTGAGATTCACTTCATGGTGAGATGTCCTGACATTTTCCTTTAGAATTATTTGATATCATTCAGAAGTTATTGTTCCATCAATGATGGCAAGCCATCCTGGCCCAGATGCTGCAAAACAGGCCCAAACCATGATACTACAATCATCATGTTTCACAGATGGGGTAAGGTTTTTATGCCGGAATGCAGTGTTTTCTTTTCTCCAAACATAACACTTTTCTTTTAAAACAAAAAGTTATATTTTGGTCTCACCCGTCCACACGACATTCTTCCAATAGCCTTCTGACTTGTCCAGGTGATCTTTAGCACACTGCAGATGAGCAGCGAAGTTCTTTTTGGAGAGCAGTAGCTTGGTGGAGTCCAAACTCTATAGAGATGGTTTTGTAACCTTTTCCAGCCTGATGAGAATCGACAACTCTTTTTTTGAGGTCCTCAGAAATCTCCTTTGTTCGTGCCATGATACACTTCCACAAAAATGTGCTGTGAAGAGCAGACTTTGATAGATCCCTGTTCTTTTCATAAAACAGGGTGCTCCCTCACACCTGATTGTCCTCCAACTGATTGAAAACACCTGACTCTAATTTCACCTTCAAATTAACTGCTAATCCTAGAGGTTCACATAATTTTGCCACTCACTAATATGTCATATTGGATCATTTTCCTCAATAAATAAATGACCAAGTATAATATTGATGTCTCATTTGTTTAACTGGGTTCTCTTTATCTACTTTTTGGACTTGTGTGAAAATCTGATGATGTGTGTGTGTGTATATATATATATATATATATTATATATATATATATATATATGTGTGTGTGTGTGTGTGTGTGTATATATATATATATATATATATATATATATATATATATATATGTATATATGTGTGTGTATATATATATACAGTTGAAACCTGAAGTTTACATACACTATATAAAAAGACACGTATGCATTTTTTTCTCACTGTCTGACATGAAATCAGAATAAACTCTTCCTGTTTTATTCCTGTTTCTATTTGCTAAATGCCAGAATAATGAGAGAGGGAATTTTTTAAAGCAATTTTTATTACTTTCTTCAAAGCCAAAAGTTTAAATACACTAAGTTTACTATGCCTTTAAACAATTTGGGACAGCCCATATGTTGATGTCATGTCTTTGGAAGGTTCTGATGGGTTTATTGGCAAAATCTGAGTTAATTAGAGACACATCTGTGGATGTATTTTATGGCACAACTGAAACACACTGCTTCTTTGTGTAACATCATGGGAAATTCGAAAGAAATCAGCCAAGATATCAGGAAGAGAATTGTGGACTTGCACAAGTCTGGTTCATCCTTGGGTGCAATTTCCAGAAGCCTGAAGGTGCCTTCATCTGAAGGCGTTCATCTGTACAAACAAGATGGGAATGTCCAGCCATCATACCGCTCAGGAAGGAGACCGGTTCAGTGTCTCAGAGATGAATGTGCTTTGGTCCGAATTGTGCATATCAACCCAAGAACAAAAGCAAAAGACCTTGTGAAGATGCTGGCTGAAGCTGGTAAGAGTGTGTCATTATCTACAGTGAAACGAGTACTGTATCGACATGGGCTGAAAGGCCACTGTACCAGGAAGAAGCCATTACTCCAAAAGAAACATAAAAAGCCGATTCATGTTGCAAATGCACACAGGGACAAACAAGACCTTATTTTTGGGAGACATGTCCGTGGCTGACAAAAACTAAAATGAACTTTTTGGGCAATAATGACCATGGTTACATTTGGAGGACAAAGGGGGAAGCTTGCAAGCCTGAGAACACCATCCCAAACTGTTGAAAACTGGGCGGGTGGCAACCTCATGTTGTGGGGTTTTTGCTGCAGGAGGGACTGGGACTGGTGCACTTCAAAAAATAGATGGAATCATGAGGAAAAGAACATTATGTGGAAATCATGAAAGCAACATCTCAGGAAATCAGCAGGAAGTTAAAGATTGGGCGCAAATGGGTCTTCCAAATGGACAAGGACCGCGAAGAAGCATACTGCCAAAAATGGTTACAAAGTGGCTTTTACAGATAACAAAGTCAATGGTTTGGAGTGGCCATCACAAAAGTCCTGGATATCAATCCTATTAGAAATTTATGGGGCAAAGCTGAAAAGGCAGGTGCGAGCAAGGCTCAGTTACACCAGTTCTGTCAGGAGGAATGGGCCAAAATTTCTGCCAACTATTGTGAGAAGCTTGTGGAAGGATATCCTAAACGTTTGACCCAAGTCATACACTATAAGGGCAACAGTACCAAATACTAATGAAATGTATTTAAACTTTTGACTTTGAAGAAAGTAATAAAAATTGCCTTAAAAAATTCTCTCTTTCATTATTCTGGCAGTTAGCACATAGAAATAATTTTGGTAATCCTAATTGACCTAAAACAGGAAGAGTTTATTCTGATTTCATGTCAGACAGTGAGAAAAAAATGCATATGTGTCTTTTTATATAGTGTATGTAAACTTCTGGTTTCAACTGTATATATATATATGTGTGTGTGCGCGTGCGTGCGTGCGTGCTTGCGTGTGTGTGAGATGGCACAGTGGCTTAGTGGGTAACACTTCTGCTTCTGTCTTTTCTGGAGTCTGCATGTCATCTCCCTGTCTGCATGGGTTTGCTCCAGGTATTCCGACTTCCTCCCACAGTCCAAAGATGTGTCTGTTAGGTTAACTGATTACACTAAATTGGCATTGACTTGAGTGTGTGTGTGTATATATACAGTGGTGTGAAAAAGTGTTTGCCCCTTCCTGATTTTTGCACGTTTGTCACACTTAAGTGTTTCGGAACATCAAACCAATTTAAATATTAGTCAAAGACAACACAAGTAAACACAAAATGCAGTTTTTAAATGAAGGTGTTTATTATTAAGGGAGAAAAAAATCCAAACCTACCTGGCCCTGTGTGAAAAAGTGATTGCCCCTAAACCTAATAACTGGTTGGGCCACCCTTAGCAGCAACACCTGCAACCAAGTGTTTGCGGTAACTTGCAATGAGTCTTTTACAGCTTGTGGAGGAATTTTGGACCACTCATCTTTGCAGAATTGTTGTAGTTCAGACCTATTGGGGGGTTTTCGAGCATGAACAGCCTTTTTAAGGTCATGTCACAGCATCTCAATAGGATTCAGGTCAGGACTTTGACTAGGCCAGTCCAAAGTCTTCATTTTGTTTTTCTTCAGCCATTCAGAGGTGGACTTGCTGGTGTGTTTTGGATCATTGTCCTGCTGCAGAACCCGAGTTCGTTTTAGCTTGAGGCCACGAACAGTTAGCCGGACATTCTCCTTAAGGATTTTTTGTAGACAGCAGAATTCATAGTTTTATTTATCACAGCAAGTCTCCCAGGTCCTGAAGCAGCAAAACAGCACCAGACCATCATACAACCACCACCATATTTCACTGTTGGTATAAAGTGCTTTTTCTGAAATGCTGTGTTACTTTTACGCCAGATGAAATGGGGCCACACATTCCAAAGAATTCAACTCTGGTCTCCCAAAAGTCTTGGGGATCATCAAGATGTGTTCTGCAAAAATTGAGACGAGCTTTAATGTTCTTTTTGCTCAGCAGTGGTATTTGTCTTGAAACTTTTTTTTTTTAAAGACATTATTTTAAGAAAGTCTCTTTCTTATGGTTTAGGTATGAACACTGACCTTAACTGAGGCAAGTGAGGCCAGCAGTTCTTTGGGATTTTGTTGTGGGGTCTTTTGTGACCTCTTGGATGAGTCGTCGCTTCGCTCTTGGGGTAATATTGGTCAGCCAGTCACTCCTGGGAAGGTTCACCACTGTTCCTTGTCTTTGCCATTTGTGGATAATGGCTCTCACTGTGGTTCGCTGGTTCACTTCCAGACTGATAGTCAATTACTCAATTACTTTCTTTCTCAATTGTTCCTGAATGTCTTTGGATCTCGGCATGATGTGTAGCTTTTAAGATGCTTTTGGTGTACTTCACTTTGTCAGGCATATCCTGTTTAAGTGATGTCTTGATTGAGAACAGGTGTGGCAATATTCAGGCCTGGGTGTGGCTAGAGACAGTGAACTCAGGTGTGATAAACCATAGTTAAGTTATGTTTTAACAAGGGGGGGCAATCACTTTTTCACGCAGGGCAATGTATGTTTGGATTTTTTTCTCCCTTAATATAGTGTGGCAAAAAAGTATTTAGTCAGCCACTGATTATGCAAATTCTCCTTCTTAGAAAAATGAGAGAGGTCTGTAATTTTTATCATAGGTACACTTCAAATATGAGAGACAAAATGAGGGGGAAAAAATCCAGGAAATCACATTGTGGGATTTTTAAAGAATTTAATTGTAAATCATGGTGGAAAATAAGTATTTGGTCACCCGCAAACAAACAAGATTTCTGGCTTTCACAGACCTCTTCTGTCCTGCACTCGTTACCTGTATTGATGGCACCTGTTTGACCTCGTTATCTGTATAAAAGACACCTGTCTACAGCCTCGAACAGTCAGACTTTAAACTCAACCATGGCCAAGACCAAAGAGCTGTCGAAGGACACCAGGAAGAAAGTTGTACACCTGCACCAGGCTGGGAAGAGTGAATCTACAATAGGCAAGCTGGTTGGTGTGAATAAATCAACTGTGGGAGCAATTGTAAGTAACTGGAAGACATACAAGACAATTGATAATCTCCGTTGATCTGGGGCCCCACGCAAGATCTCATCCCGTGGGGTCAAAATGATCATGAGAACGGTGAGCAAAAATTCCAGAACTACATGGAGGGACCTGATGAATGGCCTGCAGAGAGCTGGGACCAAAGTAACAAAGGCTACCATCAGTAACACACTATGCCGAGAGGGATCCTGCAGTGCCAGGCGTGTCTCCCTGCTTAAGCCAGTACATGTCCAGGCCATGTATCATGAGATTTTAATCCAAACCCTCCTTCAATCAGTGTGAGCGTTGAAGATGTAACATGGCTGGGTCTTCCAGCATGACAATGATCCCAAACACACTGCTAAGGCAACAAAGGTAAAAAGCATTTCAAGGTCATGGAGTGGCCTAGCCAATCTCCAGACCTCAACCACATAGAAAATTTGTGGAGGGAGTTGAAAGTCCATGTTGCCCAGCCACAGCCCCAACACATCACTGCTCTAGAGGAGATCTGCATGGAGGAATGGGCCAGAATACCAGCTACAGTGTGTGCAAACCTGGTGATGATTTACAGGAAACGTTTGACCTCTGTTATTGCCAACAAAGGCTATGCTACAAAGTACTGAGTTGAATGTTTGTTATTGACCAAATACTTATTTTCCACCATAATTTACATTTAAATTCTTTAAAAATCCTGATTTTGTCTCTTATAGTTGAAGTGTACCTATAATGAAAATTACAGATCTCTCTCATCTTTCTAAATAGAACTTGCACAATCAGTGGCTGACAAAATACTCTTTTACCCCACTGTAATAAACACCTTCATTTAAAAACTGCATTTTGTGTTTACTTGTTGTCTTTGACTAACATTTAAATTGGTTAAATTGGAAACTGGTGTGAGACAAACATGCAAAAAACTAGGAAATCAAGAAAGGGGCGAACACTTTTACACAACACCGTGTGTGTGTGTGTGTGTATATATATGTGTATATATATATGTATATATATGTATATGTATATGTGTGTGTGTGTGTGTGTGTGTGTGTGTGTGTGTGTGTGTGTGTGTGTGGAATATCCTGAGCATTCAGTATATTCAGGTGGCCAGCTGACCTCATTCTTTGGGCACATAATGTTGCTGAAACTAGACCTGACCAACTTCAGCTACCCCAGATCACACCACTGCCCCCTCAGGCTTGTACGGTAGGCACTAGGCATGATGGGTGCATCACTTCAGCTCTGGAACAGGGTAAATCTGGACTCATCAGACCACATGATCTTCTTCCATTACTCCAGGATCCAGTCTTTATGCTCCCTTGCAAATTGAATCTGTTTTTGTCGGTTAGCCTCACTGACAATTGATTTTCTTAAAGCTACACAGCTGTTAAGTCCCAATCCCTTGAGGTCCCTTGGCATTGTGCCTGTGAAAATGCTTTAACTTTCACTATTAAACATATCCCTTGAGTTCTAATGTTTTTTTTCTACAATTCGATTTCACCAAACATTTAAGTGATCGTCGATCACGATCATTCAAGATTTTTTCCAACCACATTCCGACCACATTCCTTCCACGAAGATGATGTTTCCCCCCTGTCCTTTGACTTTTTGATAATGTGTTGGACAGTTCTTAACCTGAATTTAGTAGTTTCAGTAATCTCCTTAGATGTTTGTCTCTGCTTGATGCATGCCAATAATTTCACCCTGTAATAATTTGTCTACTCACTGTAGATGTAGCAGAATTTTTTTTTGTTTTACTTTTTACACAGTTTGTTGGCATGGTACTGGTGGAAAAGACACTGCAGCAAAGATGTTTACATCTTGAGTTCTAGCCATGAAAGGAGAAATGCTACTCAGGAAGGACCACTTTTTACATGTCCCAACATGTTTCTGGAAGTCCCTAGTGACTCATTTATTCAGTCAATTATATGGAAATTGCTGTGTTTGTTCAACTTCTTGTTTCCAACACTGCAGTTTACAAACATTACTGTAAACGTTATTAGTAAATATTTGGATACATAATGATATGTGAGCATACAAAAAACCATGGGTGAAAGAGAAATTCTGAAAACCTATTTGGATTCAGTTTGCAAAAAATATATTAGATGTATTTTTAAAATGGGACAATCTTTGATAACACCATGTACCAATTTTCAAAAAAAGTTTTGTTCCCAGTTGTTAAGTGTGTTTTCCTGATTGTTTGTACCCTAAATGAATAGAAAAAAGTTATTATTCCCTGTAAACTTTGCTTTTGTGGTCAGCACAATGACATTTTGAAATTGATCTATTTTTAAGGATATTCGCCATATTTCAAGATACTTAAGAAGCTTCTGGAATTGTGAGAACTATCAAGAAGTTTCTATAACTTTCCAGAATTATCTAGAAACTTCTGGGATTGTACAGAATTGTAGGTAGCTGTATAACTACAGTTATATAGGGCCACTATAGCCCTTCCTGAGAGACGGAGAGACATGATCTAATTGATTGGGATTGCATAGTAAGTGGGCAACAGTCATCACAGACAAAGAGGAATTGACCTAGACAGACAGGTGTGAATTCATTCTCTATTCAGATTCTGATAACGACAGTATTCACACTTCACCCCACACCCATTACAGGAGGAGCTTAAGAAGGACCACTACTTTCAAATGTATATATTGTGTGTTACTCTGCTACCGGGTGATCAGTCTTGCTTGCTGAATCCTCAGTACACTCTTGTACTTTGATACTGCATGGAATAAAGATTGACCATTTTTATCGAGTTTGGAGAGACATCCTTTTTCCTTACAGTACACAGCAACTTAGTCAATTTAGATGGCATCAAGAGGTTGCATACATCCAGCAGACGCATTTTGCTATGTATGTGGCCATTTTATAAAGACAAGAGCGAAAACGTACTCTGTGGAAGCATCTGCTAAGATGTGTGAGGCCTACAAAGCATACTTCAGCATGCCTGTTGGTGACCTGTTTCTATAATAAAAATTTATAATTTTCATTGCCGTGGTCACAAAAGCGAAGTTTATGATGAATGTAAGCAATTTTTAATTTGTTTTAGGCATAAGCAATTGGAATATAACATTAAAAAGCTGGGAACAAAACTTGTGTTACATAGTGTAATCGGTGTAATGTACCACGTCAGTGCAGTTGACTCAGTTCCTGTTCTGAAAACATCCAAATTTGATTGTTATGTACATTCTTCCACTGCATAGACCAGAATGGTGAGGAGAAAGACGTCACCTTTGTAGGCCAGCGCTCAGGGAGAGTCATGAGACCCTTGAGAAGTGGTAAGAATGAGTACTACCTTCTAGAATGTTGCTCTAACCTACTAACTGTTTTGGTGTTTGTTTTATCTACAGTGGTGCTTGAAAGATTGTGAACCCTTTAGAATTTTCTATATTTCTGCATAAATATGACTAAAAACATCATCAGATTTTCACACAAATCCTAAAAGTAGATAAAGAGAACCCAGTTAAACAAATGAGACAAAAATATTAGACTTGGTCATTTATTTATTGAGGAAAATTATCCAATATGACATATTAGTGGGTGGCAAAAGTATGTGAACCTCTAGGATTAGCAGTTAATATGAAGGTGAAATTAAAGTCAGGTGTTTTCAATCAATGAGATGACAATCAGGTGTGAGTGGGCACCCTGTTTTATTTAAAGAACAGGGATCTATCAAAGTCTGCTCTTTCCCGTTTGTGAAAGTGTATCATGGGACAAATAAAGGAGATTTCTGAGGACCTCTTAGAAAGAGTTGTTGATGCTCATCAGGCTGGAGAAGGTTACAAAACCATCTCTAAAGAGTTTGGACTCCACCAATCTACAGTCAGACCATTGTTACCCTCCCTGGGAGTGGTCGATCAACAAAGATCACTCCAAGATAATAGTTGACAAGGTCACATAGGACCCCAGGGTAACTTCTAAGCAACTGAAGGCCTGTCTTACATTGGCTAATGTTAACGTTCATGAGTCCACCATCAGAAGAACACTGAACAACAATGGTGTGCATGGCAGGGTTGCAAGTAGATAGCCACTGCTCTACAAAAAAAACATTTCTGCGCGTCTGAAGTTTGCTAAAGATCACCTGGACAAGTCAGAAGGCTATTGGAAGAATGTCTTGTGGACGGGTGAGACCAAAATAGAACTTTTTGGTTTAAAAGAAAAGCGTTGTGTTTGGAGAAAGGAAAACTCTGTGAAACATGGTGGTGGTAGTATCATGGTTTGGGCATGTTTTGCTGCATCTGGTCCAGGACAGCTTGCAATCATTGATGGAACAAAGAATTCTGAATTGTATCAGAGAATTCTAAAGGAAAATGTCAGAACATCTGTCCATAAACTGAATCTCATGAGAAGGTGAGCCATGCAGCAAGACAACAACCCTAAGCACACAAATCGTTCTACCAAAGAATGGTTAAAGAAGAGTAAAAGTGTGAATGCTTTGCAATGGCCACATCAAAGTCCTGACCTTAATCCAATCAAAATGTTGTGGAAGGACCTGAAGTGAGCAGTTAATGTGAGGAAACCCACCAACATCCCCGAGCTGATCAGGACTGATCAACAGTTACAGTAAACATTTAGTTGCAGTTATTGCTGCAGCAGATACTGAAAGCAAAGGTTCACATACTTTTGCCACTCACTAATATGTAATATTGGATAATTTTCCTCAATAAATAAATGACCAAGTATAATATTTTTGTCTCATTTGTTTGAAAGCGTATGACCCTTTTAGAATGTTCTATAGTTCTTCATACATCTGACAAAATATCATCAGATTTTCACACAGCTCCTAAAGTAGATACATTAACCCAATTTTTAAAATGAGGATAAATATTATATGTCTTGATGCATGCTCAATAATTCAGGTAAGAAAATCCCAGAAGTTGAATCTGTTCATCTGGACAAAGTCACCGATCCCATTGTTATGCAATGGAGCTGGTACCAGTCGTTATGCAAAGGTACTGTATATAAGATTGGGGAAGTTTTCCAACTAGCTGAGACTGAAGAAGTCACTTAGATGAGTGACGAAACGTTTCTCCGACAAAAACTTTGTCCAGATGAACAGATTCAACTTCTGGGACTAAATATTATACTTTTCCATTTACTGAAGAAAGTTATCCAATATTACATGTCTGTGAATTTCCATGGAATTGAAGGAATCTTAGCCCATTGCAACTCTGGAGTGTCGGTGGGCTTTTTCATATGAACTTCACATTCAGGCATTGGAAATGGCCCAATCAATAACTTAATTCTCCTTTAATCATTGCTGGGTAGAACGACTGTTGAGCTTTTGGGTCACTGAGTGCGTTTACATTTACTTAATAATCTGATCATAGTTGGATTTTTGCAGTTGTCTGATTATTCAAGTGGTCATGTAAACAGCATAGTCTATTCTAGAAATAAGATTTAGAAATAAGATTAAGGAATCCTCTAAAAAGAGCTGGACAGTAGCTGGATTTCTCAGAGTATGTATATACTACAATTTCAGTTTTCTCACTCTGCGCATGCACAAACATAAACTGAGACACTGTAAATCGGCTGCCAGGTCTGCTTTTTTTAAGAGTTTTTGCTATCTTTGTGATTGTTTTCACAGATGTGTTTTTTTTTTTTTAACTAGCGGGATCTGACAACCCTGTAATTTAACGCATCACCCACTAAATGGCTATCGAACACTTTGTGGTGATGTACTGAAATGCAGTATATGATTGAGGAAATGGAGACTTTATTCAGTCAAACAATTATATGAAAATAGCTGTGTTTGTTCAACTTTTTGTTTCCAACACTATGATTTACAAACATTACTGTAAACATTATTAGTAAATATTAGGATTTATAGTGACATGTGAGAATACAAAAAACTATGGGTGAAAGAGAAATTGTGAAAGGGAATGTGAGATAATCCTTTAGTTGCTTAGAATTTGGCCTGGTTCCTTTGTGACCTTAGGAACTATTGCATGCCTTGCTCTTGGAGTGATATTTGTTGGTCGACAAGGCCAGTTTAAACTGGGTTTGAATTTCCTCCAGTTGTACACAGATTAGTTCGACTATATATTAGTGGAGTTCAAACTCTTTAAAGCTGGTTTTGTATATTTTCTTCCTGATGAGCATCAACAGTTCTTTTTCAGTGGTTCTCCAGAATTTGCTTTGTTCGTGCCATGATATACCTCTACAAACTTGTGTTGTGAAGATACGTTTATAGATACCTGTTTTTGTAATACAACAAAGGGTTCACTCACACCTGATAGTCTTTACAGTGACTGAAATCTCTTGATTCTAATTTTACCTTCAAATGAACTGCTAATCTTAGAGATTCACATACTTTTGCCACTCAAATATATGTATCATTGGGTCATTTTCCTTAATAAATAAATTATTATATTATTTTTGCTTTATTTCCATAATTTGGTTCTCTCTGTCTACTTGTAGTTCGTGTGTGAAAATTTGATGATGTTTTTGGCCATGTTTATGCAAAAATATTGAACATGTTAAAGGGTTCATGAACTACTGTTATCACTACTGAAGCTCTTCTCTTCTTGTTTTCTCTCTAGGATCTTCATTTCAGAGTCGTCTCTGGGGTTTCGCTGACCGACAGAGGAAGAGGAGGAATCAAGAAGAGGATCTGAACGTCACCCCCACTCCTCTGGGTCTGCAGGAGATGATTGCTGAATCGCTATACATTGCTCGACCCCTAGTGCACCGTATCCTAATGGAGACCAATCAGTGCTGTGATAACAATAGTGAGGCCTCAGTGGTTACAGTTCTGAAGGGGTGAGTTTAAATCCTGACTCTCCCAAACTGCCTGTCAAGCCCTTGAGCAAACATTACAGCTTAGTGTTGGCAGAAACAAACTATAGTAATAATTAATATATAATATAAAATGTTGTTATGTAAAATAATTATATTTCAACACAATCAAAAGCAGGTTTGCTTTGTCCGCCAGATATGAATTGTACTACCAATTCAGAGTAAAACCTGCTTTTGGTCGTGTTGTCGTATAATTTTTTTTTTTGTGAAAAAGTTTGTAATTACTAAAATTAATACCCATGATTTTACATGTAATTTTTGCGTGTCAATGAACTTTTGGCCCTTTAGTGGTAGAAGTTGTAGCATGTCATGAATAAGAGTTTTAAGGGAAGAAACTAGTTTAGACTAACTTATAGCAGGTTATAGTTTGTCAGTATGATCTCAAGAGTCTCTGGGTGTCTAAGTGAGATGATTCATCGCACCCAGTGGTGGACAGTAATGCAGTACATTTACTGAAGTACTGTATTTAATACTGTCTTAAAGTATCTGTACTTGAGTATTTCTGTTATTTGATATAGTTTTCCCCACCACACAGACACACATACACACACATATCCACCCATCCATTTGCTCTGTATAACATTTTGAATAGAGAAGCCGAAATTAATTGTGATATTAATAAAAATAAAATATAAATAAGGTTAAAACAGTGCAGTAACAAATATATACTTTGTATTCATTTACACTACTCTTATACAGTATATTTTTATATTCTCTTTATATTCTTTTTATTATACTTTTCATAATATCACATTATCTCTAATTCATTAGCTTACATATTATTATATTTTATTTTAATTATTATTTTTTAAAATAGGTTCTAACTGTTAATTTTTATTAAATATTTAGCTTCTGTTTATTTAAACTATTACTATAACCCTATTAATTAGATAACTTAGTTTAATTCTTACATCTATCATCTAAGTCGCCCAAGCAGGTTGGGTGTACTTTTTTTTTTTTTGACTCTTGGTCCTGCCAAGGTTTCTTCCTTATAACGTTTAGGGAGTCTTTCCTTGCAACTGTCACACTAGGCTTTCTCAGTTTGGGCTTAGTCTTACAACCAAGGTTGGACAGTATGGAAATGGATATAAAAACACATGCACACTGTTTCTTACATTTACTTTGACTACTATTTCAGTGCAGACAGTATGAACCTGAGGTATTTCATGTTTTGTCTAGTCAACATAGTTTGATTTGTTAATAAACATCTATTCCTGGAGTTCAGGCCTGCAACACATAAAAAAAAAAAAAAAAAGAAGTTTGTCCTGTTCCCATTCTATTTCACCACAATTAAAAGATGTTTAGGCAAACAGAATACCAAGTCAATTAGTGTTTAAGCAATAGTACAGGGTTGACGTTGTCGCATTTTTAATTTCATAATTCTCCTCACAATCTCTACTGGGGACAGGTCTTTGTAATGTAGCCAGGTCTTTGTAATGTGTGCAGCATGTGGTTTTGCATTGTCTTGTTGAATTATACATGGACTTCCCTGGAAAGGATGTCATCTTCCTTTTCTGGGCAAAGGTTTGCTAAATGAATCCTTTGCCCATGTGGTTATATCAGCTATTGTTGAATGGTGGTTCTTGAGGCATTGCCGTCTGAGGGATCGAAGATCACGGGCATTCAGCTTAAGCTTGCACCCCTTGCCCTTTATGCACTGAAATTCCTTGAATTGTTTAATGATATTATGCAATATAGAGGGAGAAATATGCAAATCCCTTCCAATCTTTCTTTGTAGAACATTGTTTTCAAACATTTCATTAATTTTCTCACACATTTGTTGGCAAACTGGAGATCCTCTGGCCATCTTTGCTCATCAAAGACACAGCCTTTTGTGGATACTGCTTATGTACCAAATCATGATTAGAATCACGTGGTGACATCACCTGTTTGAAATCACATCATTATTTCGTTTTTTAAATTCATTACTAGCTCTAAAAATTTTCCCCGTCCCAGATTTTTGGGGGATTTGTGTTGCAGGCCTGAAATGCAGGATTTTTAGCTCAACTTTTATTTTAAATACTTAATTGTATTTAAAAGCAAGTATGTTTGTACTGCTTTTACTCGTGTATAATATATTAGAAGTATTAGTTATATATTTGTTAGGATGCCATGCATGACTCCTGACAGCCGCTTTGGTTGAGCTGTCAAAGTCTATTGACAGCTCAATCAGAGCAAAGGATCCTCAGCTGCTGCCTGTGGGTATTTAAGACCCTCGTCACAGTCGGATCATCGCACCAAACACGCTACGGCGTTATTCTGAATAGAGCTCTCTGGCCACTTCAAGCGTGTTTTTTGGGAGACCTCGCCCGTCTCCGCTCGTTAATGAGTGTTGTGCTTGCTTCTTTTCTCATTTTTATGTCAGTCGTTTGTATTACCTGTTTTAACCGTCATGCAGGTTCTCTACCGGTATACGCTCCTCTACCCGTTCTCGTGGCCAGCGTTTAGAACAAGTTGGTGACTGGGCTTTCGTAGAAGCTCAGCCGTCCTACAATCGGGAGATTGGAGGTAATTCTGTCAGGGTTTAGTTTGATAGTGTAGATTATCCTGTTTCCCGCTGGTCACCATAACGAGTGGAGAGTGTTACCGGCTTTTTGCCTTTTTTTTAAGCAATCGCCGGCAAGCGATCGCTTCCGTTTCGTTTTTTTTGGGCGTCATCGGTCGTTGCGCGTTCCCCCACCCCCGCGCTGTTTTGGGCTCGCTCGCTCTGGGTGACGTCAGCCCCCTCCCTTCGCTTCCCCTTGGCGTGTATGTGGGTTTCTGTGTGTGCGTGTGTGGCTGTGGGGCCAGTCTGTAGTCTCCACAGGCAGAGAAGCTCACTTCATTGTTTTGTTTGGCATCTCCTTCAGTGGCTGCTTGGGTTGTTGCATTGAGCTCTCACTCTGCAGCCCAGGGTTCGATCCCCAGCCACTGAAGTTACTTCTTTATTCCTTTTGTCGCTTTCTTTTGGTTTTGTACTTGTGGGTTTCTGTGTGTGCGTGTGTGACTGTGGAGCCAGTCTATATTCTCCACAGGCATAGAAGCTCACTTTATTGTTTTGTTTGGCATCTCCTTCAGTGGCTGTGTGGGTTGTTGCATTGAGCTCTCACTCTGCAGCCCAGGGTTCGATCCCCAGCCACTGAAGTTACTTCTTTATTCCTTTTGTCGCTTTCTTTTGGTTTTGTATTACTCTTTATTCCTATTATTTTTATTTCAGTTCAATAATACCATCTGGAGCTAACTGCGTTTGGGTCCCAAACCCCTCTTACTTAATTTTGACGGTTCGCCATCGTTTTAATATGGCGAACCGTAACAATATTTGTTTTAGATATATTAGAAATATAGGACTTAGGTTCGTCGCCCACCAGTGATTGCAGCAGGTACTGCCAGTGGATCCAGGTAAAGCAGCTTTTCTGTTTGTGATTGTGTGACATTTTGTCCTTTCCTAAACTCCGTTCCTCTCAGTGGCTGCTCTGGGGCTGTGTGGCAGAAAGTCCTGGAAGCCATGGCTCATCTCTGGCATCCTGGAAATCATAAGGTACAGTGGCTTCCCACCTCTTTTTTCATTATCTAAGAGAATGGTTTTTAATTAGGATTGTATGCTGGTCAGTTTCAGTTTGCTCTCGGACTCTGTAAAGACACTGAACCATAGAGAGAGAGCTGAGATGAAGAGGAGAGCCTTCCTCCTGCTCTACTACCTGCTCCGGTCTCCATTCTATGACAGATACTCTGAGTAAGCTTCACCAGCCATGAGTACTTATCTGCTCAGCTCAATTATGAGTCACTCTGACTAAGGGCAGTTTAGTGACATGTAAAGTACAGTTTAATTTGTCTCGGCGTCTCGGTTTCCTTCTGCATTATAGGAGAGTTATGATGGCACATCCTGTTATACCAGCTCTTATACTGGTCATGGTCATGTGATAGGGTCTGGAGAAATGTTTTTGTGGTTGGGGTGCTTACCCATGCTTCAGTGCCCAAAGGAATTGCCATACACCACTGCAGCACCCCCAAGAAAGCACCCCAAAGAATGTTTTCATGTTTTCACCCTGCTTTCTCCTGATCAGAGTCACAGGACACAGCATGGTCAATGGGAAAGTTTAATTTTGTGTTTTGTAAAGTACTTTGTGCTATAGTAGCGACTTGAGTAACAGATTAATAGTGGCATGATAAAATGTTAAATATTTAAAGTTCTGTTGTTTACTGGTCAGCAGCTCCGGTGGCCCTATGGCCTGAGCCAGCTGAGTTCCTGAGGGCCTGGGTTCGAACCCTGAAATTTGCTTACAATATGAAGGTCATGTGGTGCATTTACATAAACCTGTGATGGAAAGGCATTCAAGTTATACAGTGGGGAAAAAAATATGTAGTCAGCCACTGATTGTGCAAGTTCTCCTACTTAGAAAGATTAGAGAGGTCTGTAATTTTCATCATTGGTACACTTAATCTGTGAGAGACAAAATGAGAAAAAAAAAAATCAATACTTTGTAACATAACCTTTGTTGGCAATGACAGAGGTCAAATGTTTCCTGTAAGTCTTCACCAGGTTTACACACACTGTAGCTGCTATTTTGGCCTATTCCTCCATGCAGATCTCCTCTAGAGCAGTGATGTTTTGGGGCTGTCACTGGGCAACACGGATTTTCAACTCCCTCCACAAATTTTCTATGGGGTTGCGGTCTGGAGACTGGCTAGGCCTCTCCAGACCTTGAAATGCTTTTTATGGAGCCACTCCTGTGTTGCCCAAGTGGTGTGTTTGGGATCATTGTCATGCTGGAAGACCCAGCCACATTCCATCTTCATTCCTGTCACTGATGGAAGGAGGTTTTGGTTTAAAATCTCACGATACATGGCCCTGTTCATTCTTCCCTTAACACAGATCAGTCGTCCTGTCCCCTTTGGAGAAAAACAGCCCCAAATGTTCCCACCCCCATGCTTCATAGTAGGTATGGTATTCTTGGGATGCAACTCCGCATTCTTCTTCCTCCAAGCACGACGAGTTTAGTTTTTACCAAAAAGTTCTGATATTATACCACTTAATATTCTCCTAATCCTCTTCTGGATCTTCCATATGCTCTCTGGAAAACTTCAGACGGGCCTGGATATGTACTGGCTTAAGCAGGGGGACACGCCTGGCACTGCAGGATCTGAGTCTTTCTCAGCGTAGTGTTACTGATGATAGCCTTTGTTACTTTGGTCCCAGCTCTCTACATGTCATTCATCAGGTGTAGTTCTGTTCCGTGTAGTTCGGGGATTTTTGCTTACCGTTCTCATGATCATTTTGACCCCACGGGATGAAATCTTCCGTGGGGCCCAAGATCGAGGGAGATTATCAGTGGTCTTGTATGTCTTCCATTTTCTTACAATTGCTCCCACAGTTGATTTATTCACACCAACCTGCTTGCCAATTGTAAATTCATTCTTCCGAGCCTGGTGCAGGTTTACAATTTTCTTCCTGGGGTCGTTCGACAGCTCTTTGGTCATGGTTGTGTTTGGGTCATGGTTTGAGGCTATGGACAGGTGTCTTTTATACAGATAACGAGGTCAAACCGGTGCAATTAATACAGGTAACGAGTGAAGGACAGAAGAGCTTCTTAAAGAAGATGTTACAGGTTTGTGAGAGCCAGAAATCTTGCCTGTTTGTGTGTAACCAAATACATATTTTCCAACATGATTTACAATTGAATTCTTTAAAAATCCTACAATGTGATTTCCAGGATTTTTTTTTTTCTGATTTCATCTCTCATAGTTGAAGTGTACCTGTAATGAAAATTACAGAACCTCTCTCATCTAGCCAAGGAGTAGTTGCACAATCAGTGGCTGACTAAGTACTTTTTTGCCCGACTTTTTATCAATGTTTTGAAATCTATCAAATAATAAAAGTTTTAGGTGTGTCGCAGAAGGGGTATCCATGATATTCACTGCATTCCATTGGTAGCATGAGCTATAGCAGCATAGCCAGGAAGGGGAGAACCACAAGGTAACACAGCCACAAGGGATCACATGAGACATCAGCAACCCACCTCCCCAGCAATCAGCAATCCTGAGTGATCACACATCGGTGACAAGAAGACAGCAAACCAAAATCCCAATAAATCTCATTGACTATGAACCCCCAGTTCTGCCCTTATTCTAAAGCAATAATGCACAACTCAAGATCAAGAGGACCGAAACCCAGCCCAGCCCGACAGTACACCAAGCACTACTGGCCAAAGGCCAAAGTCTAACCAAAAGCTTGCTATAATAAGTATGTTTTTAGCCTAGACTTAACAATTTGGAGTGTGTCTGAATTTCAAATTAAAGTGAGGAGTTTACGAATTAGATGATATGGATTGTAAGACTCATGTGTAAGAGTCCATTCAGATAATGTTGGGCCAGGCCATGTAGAGCTTTATATGTTACAAGAAGTATTTTGTATATGTACAAAAATGTGGACAAAAATAAATGTGGAGTCTATCTGGTAACCAGTGTAGTGATGATAGAATCGGACTGATATGAACAGATTTTCTAGTTGGAGTTAACACTCGAGCTGCTGCATTCTGAACTAATTGAAGTTTATTTATAGATTTACTAGAGCATTTAGTAAGTAGTCATATATTTTTATTTATATAGCGCTTTTTACAATGGAGCATTGTCTCAAAGCAACTTTAGATTGATCTACAAGTTTAGATTATCTCCTAATAACTACGTCCAATCCCAAATTGAGCAAGCCTAGGGCGACAGTGGCAAGGAAAAACTTCCTGAGTGTTATAGGAAGAAACCTTGGGAGGACCAAGACTCAAAAAGGGACCCAACCTCCTTGGGCGGTGTAGATGATAAATCTAAGAACGAAACTAAAGTCATGGAGTCAAAGTTCGAATAAAATGTGAAGTATGCACATCGGCATTAAGTGGCCCAGGTATGATGGGGCTGGAGCTGATGACGGAAGCAGCTTGAGAGAAGCTGCAGCGGATGAACATCATGTGTAAAACATTATAGTAATACAACATCAAGATTTTAATCCCCCCACGTATCTCAAGTCCTGAGGAACACCAACAAACCCCTCTCTAATAAACTATGCCATATATACAGGTGCATCTAAAAAAATTGAGTAACAAAAATATCAAGAAAAAGTTCATAGTCGTTTATAATTTAATTTAAAATGGTGAACTGTCATATATTTTGTATTCATTACACATAAAGTGACATATTCTTAGCCATTTTTGTTTTAATTTTGATCAGTATTTCTTATAGCTTATGAAAATAAGTATGTTCATTTATACACTCAAAACATGGTTTGGGAACCTTTACCATAAATTACTGCAGCCTGTGGCTTTGCTGACATGACTGACTTCCTCATGACAATACCCTGTAGGTTCTCTATGGTTCTCTGTTTTTTTTGTTTTGTTTTGTTTTTTTTTCTGGTTAACTTCATTTCATCTGTGAATAAACATCCATTCCTACATTTAAGGCCTGTAACACATTCCAAAAAAAGTTGGGACAGGTTCATTTTAGGGCTAGTAATGAGGGAAAAACTAAGTAATGATGTGATTTCAAACAGGTGATGTCAACACGTGATTATAATCATGATTTGGTAAAAACACAGCCATGAAAGGCTGAGTCTTTGAGGAGCAAAGATGGGCAGAGGATCCCCAGTTTGTCAACAAATGCATGAGAAAATCTTTGAAATGTTTAATAAGTGTTCCTCAAAGAAAGAATGGAAGGAATTTACATATTTAAGTCTTAACGTTTTTTTTTCTTATTTGACTTGTTTTGTGTTGTCTTGTTGAAAAAGGCATATTGAAGTCAACATGTGTCGCTCTAAAATCTCAGTGTACTTTTCTGTATTAATCTTGCCATCAGAAGTGTAAATAATCTTTGCCAAGGGCACTGACCCAACCCCATACCTGACAGAGCCTGGCTTTTGGACTTGTAGCTGATGCTCTGGCTGGTCCTTTTGATCTATTGTCTGGAGCACACAGTGTCCATTTCTGATTGGAATACCGATTTGTCTGTTTACAATATATGTTTCCACTGTGTGATGGTCCATCCTAAATACTGCAGAGTCCAGAGAAGTCGACACCGCTTCTGGACATGGTTAACATAAAGATTTGTTTTTGCACAATTAGGTTTTGTGTGGCATTTGTGAATGTTTGCCAAAACTTGCCAAAGGTTTTCTAAAGTAATCCCTTACACATGATGAATGATGGTTCTTGATGCAATGCCTCATTAAAAGCTGTAAATTGGCCCTGTCCCAGGTTTAAATGTGTTGTGGACCGGAAATGCAGAAATGGATGTTTATTAACAAATTAAATGAAGCTGACCAGAAAAAACATGAAATATGTAAGGAACACTCTGGTTTTGTTCTATTTGCATTTTCCATACTGTCCAAATGTTTTCTGATTTGTAGATACTGGAATTATGATTTTCATGAGCTATTACTCATAATGATCAAAATTAGAACATGAATGCTTTATATATGTCACTTTATGTGTAATGAATATAAAATATATTAGTTTACCTTTTTGAATTAAATTATAAACAGAAACAAACTTTTTCTCAATATTCTAATGTTTTGGAGATGCAACTGTTAATTCTAGCTACTCAGTGCCATTTCTGTACCACATGCATGACTGCATTGATTCACCTGAGCATTTTCCACAAATCCACCGACTTTCTTGTGAAGTCCAGTTTCTAAAGATTTGTAGAAACAAACTGATTTGGTTTGTTATATGATACATTTTAATTTTGCCCTGATTGTGAACACAGAACAAAGATCCTGTTTCTTCTCCAGTTCTTGGCAGACTACGTTCCTGGAGTTGGCTTGATTGCACGTAAGCAAGATTTTTTTTTCCATGTTATGCTACATTTATAGTCATATCTCTGCATGTGTAATTCTTCCACGTTCCATTTGCTCAGGTCCACTGACAGAGTACTTACCCATCTGGCAGAAGGTATACTTTTATAACTGGGGCTAAAGAACAGGAAGCTCATTCTGACCTGGAGATGGAAGGAAGCATTTATGCCAGCTCTGCAAAGTCACACATACCCGCAGGACAATCATACATGGTTTCAGTTTGCTTAGCAGCATGATTGAGTTGTGTTTTTCCATAAATGCGTATAATAAGTCAATTCAATAGTGAGTCATTGTTCTAATCTTAATTTAGGTTTTGTTAATATATATATACACACGTGTGTGTGTATATATATATATATATATATATATATATATATATATATATCTTATGGCCGATAAGATTTTTCTTTGGTTTTTTGCACTTTTTTTTTTGTCTTGTCATTATTGTATCAATTGAAAGAAGCGTAGTTTAGATTTACAAGTAATACATTTCCACCCAGATGCCTAGCTGGTTCAACGGCAAATCCCCTGTGATGTCTTCCTTCCTCCCAATGACCCCAGCCATGATCAGGGTTAAAATAGAGGAAAATACTTTTTATTTTGTTCAAAAAAATCAATATATAGGCCTATGTATGACCCTGTAGTCGAGTCTTGTTCAGGGTACGTTAACACCTGCTCCTTGTTTTGTCCAAGGTACGTCAGACCCTCTCCCACAACCCTGACTTTAACCTGACTTATGTAATACTGCAAAGAGTGGATCCAGTGCATGTAATCAGCATGTCCACCCTCAGATAGAGCCAGTCATGCCTGTATATGATGTCTGACCCAGCCAGAAGGCAACACGGTGGTGGGCTAGTGTATTACACCACTGCACTGCTCAAGTGCCCAAAATGTTTTTGACGTCTTATTTGCTTTACGAATTTTTCTTTTGTGTGACTATGACTTTTGTAACGTACTGTATGTATATATCTACATCAGCCATAACATTAAAAAGCATTGAAGGGAATAACTTTAATAATGTGATTTTCTGGGAAATGTTCTGGGAAAGCTTGGTCCTGGTTACTTTGACACGTGCCATCTGCCTAAACATTGTTGCAGATCAAGTACACCCCTTCCCTAATGGCAGTGGCCTTGTTTCAGGTTAAATTGCCCTGCCACATCCCAAAAATTGTGCAGAAATGGTCTGAGGAAGAGTTCATGAAATTAGGTTCAAGGTCTCCAAATTCCCCCAGATCTCAATCCGATCAACCAACTGTGAGATGTGCTGATTAAACAGATCCAATCCATGGAGGTCCAACCTCATAACTTAAGAATTAAATGATCAGCTGCTAAGTTCTTGGGGCCAGATACCACAGGACACCTTCAGAGGTCTTGCGGAGTACATGCCTCGACAGGTCAGAGTCTTGGCAGCACACGGGGGCTTACGCTATATTATGCTGGTGATTTTAGTGTTATGGCTAATCACTGTATGACAGTTATACATATTAATCCATTTGCTTAACCATATAGTGATTGATACTGACTCGCTGAACTCGACTCTGTTACTGTGAGTTATCTTTGGTTATTTATGCTTTTACATTAACCAGCTTTATGAGAAATTGAAAAATGTTTTCCTATGCACCACTGTGTGAAGCAAAAAGTACACAATTTCAATTAATCTTTGAATATAATTGTAGAGAGCATGTGAGGAATGGACAATGCATTTTTTATGCACTTTTATGCATTTAATAAATCAGTCAGCGATGGGAAAAGTTGTTTAATCCTTCAGTTTTTCTCCAGAACAGACGGAGATCAGAAACTTCACTCCATCAAAAGTGCTTATTAAAGTAGAATGATACTATTGCACATAATCTTGGCTCTCTTTAATGTCTAGTGGGATGATTATGCTAAACATAAATGAGAATGTTCCTTTCATACAATGCATTCGGAAAGTCTTCATACCCTTTCACTTGTTTTACACATTGTGATATGTTGCAGATTTGTGATAAAATAGAACAACATCTCAAGTTTTCCCCATCGTTCTGCACTCAATATCCCATAATGAGAAAGCAAAAACTGAATTTTTATTTGCTAATTTATTAAAAAGGAAAAACTAAAATTTCACATGGACATACAGTGGGGTAAAAAAGTATTTAGTCAGCCACTGATTGTGTAAGTTCTCCTACTTAGAAAGACGAGAGAGGTCTGTAATTTTCATCATAGGTACACTTCAACTATGAGAGATTTTTAAAAAAATCCAGGAAATCACATTTTAGCATTTTTAAAGAATTTATTTGTAAATCATGGTGGAAAATAAGTATTTGGTCAGCCACAAACAAGCAAAATTTTTGGCTCTCACAGACCTGTAACTTCTTCTTTAGGAAGCTCTTCTGTCCTCCACTCGTTACCTGTATTAATGGCACCTGTTTTACCTCATTATCTGTATAAAAGACACCTGTCGACAGCCTCAAACAGTCAGACTCCAAACTCAAGACCAAAGAGCTGTCGAAGGACACCAGAACAAAAATTGAAGACCTGCACCAGGCTGCGAAGAGTGAATCTACAATAGGCAAGCAGGTTGGTGTGAATAAATCAACTTTGGGAGCAATTGTAAGAAAATGGAAGACATATAGGACCACTGATAATCTCCCTCAATCTGGGGCACCACGCAAGATCTCATCCCGTGGGGTCAAAATGATCATGAGAACGGTGAGCAAATATCCCAGAACTACACGGAGGGACCTGATGATTGACCTGCAGAGAGCTGGGACCAAAGTAACAAAGGCTATCATCAGTAACACACTACACCAAGAAGGACTCAGATCCTGCAGTGGCAGGCGTGTCCCCCTGCTTAAGCCAGTACATGTCCAGGCCTGTCTGAAGTTTGCCAGAAAGCTTATGGATGATCCAGAAGAGGATTGGGAGAACATCATGTGGTCAAATGACACCAAAATAGAACTTCTTGGTAAAAAACTCAACTCGTCGTGTTTGAATGCTGACTTGAATCCCAAGAACACCATACCTACTGTGAAGCATGGGGGTGGAAACTTCATGGTTTGCAGCTTTTTTTTTCCGCAAAGGGGACAGCACAACTGATCCGTGTTAAGGGAAGAATGAACGGGGCCATGTATCAGTGAGAGCATTGAAGATGGAACATGGCTGGGTCTTCCAGCATGACAATGATCCCAAACATACTGCTTGGGCAACAAAGGAGTGGCTCCATAAAAAGCATTTCAAGGTCCTGGAGTAGCCTAGCCAGTCTCCAGACCTCAACCCCATAGAAAATTTGTGGAGGGAGTTGAAAGTCTGTGTTGCCCAGCGACAGCCCCAATACATCACTGCTCTAGAGATCTGCATGGAGGAATGGGCCAAAATAGCAGCTACAGTGTGTGCAAAGCTGGTGAAGACTTACAGGAAACGTTTGACCTCTGTCATTGCCAATAAATGTTATGTTACAAAGTATTGAGTTGAACTTTTGTTATTGACCAAATACTTATTTTCCACCATAATTTATAATTAAATTCTTTAAAAATCCTACAATGTGAATTCTTGGAATTTTTTTTTTCATTTTGTCTCTCATAATTGAAGTGTACCTATGATGAAAATTACAGAC